>ML340627.1:0-71616 GCA_005239505.1 Nicotiana paniculata
CAAACTCGGACTTGGGCAACACTGGAGACCCCTGGCGTTTGGGCTCTAACGTCCCCCTAACGCTGGGGGGGCCAGGCATTATGGCTCTAACGCCCCATAACGCCAGGGGGGGCCTGGCGTTATGGCTGTAACGCCCCCCTAACGCCAGGGGGGGCCAGGCTTCATGGGGAAAACGCCCGGCTATCGCCCGGGCGTCTCCTTTTGCGTATTTTTGACGTATTTGCATCCCTTTAGCTCCGTTTCCATTTCCAATTAACCTACACATGAAATAAACTCCATTAAGCANATCAATGCCCGACAAGAAAATGTTATGAAATTATTAAAAGATTCATATGGTCATTGAATAATTTTTCAGTTCCTAACTTTTCTTTATTACATAATCTACTATATTTTATATTATTACATTTGCTATTATGACGTTTTATTAACCTGTTACTTAACTTAATATTTTGTTAATTCTCTCTTTTTAATATAATATAAATATAGATATTTATTTTTGTTACTCCTAATACTTTTTCTTGAATATTTTTTCATTGTACATCTTTATTTGAATTCGTCCAAAATATAAATTAATTTCTTCTTTATTAGTATAACAACCTGACATGTTGTGTTGTGTATTTGAGCTCCGTTTTCACTTTTGATGCATCACACATGTGTATTTGCGGTTTTATGACTTGCAGAGTTTGTTAGTTTTGTTCCAGAAAGGTTTTGGATTGATTTGGACCCTTTGGTTCTTGGTTTAGAAGCTTAAGTTGGAAATATTGACCTAGGTTTGACTTTTGTGAAAATAACCCCGGAATGGTGTTTTGATTGCGCCGATAGGTTTTTTTACTGTGACTTTCTACTTGGGAATGTGACCGTAATTGAATTCAGAGTTCCCTTGGTTGATTTGACTTGTTTTGCCAAAAGTTTGCAATTCGAGGTTTAGATATTTCCTTAAGTTTGACCGTAGGTTGGCTTTATGACTATCAGATTTGAAATGTAGTTTCGGGACTTGGGATAGGTCCATTTTTCTATTTGGATATTTTCTGCAAACTTTGGTGTTATTCATAGTCGGTTTGATAGGATTCAGACGCTTGGTTGCAATTCTAGAGGTTCTTGAGTTTTATTTTGAAATTCATGCATTTTGATGTCCGATTCGTGGTTCTAGATGTTAGTTTGATGGCGCAAGTGAGTTCGTATGCTGTTCTTAGACTTGTGTGGGTATTTGTTTTATATCCCAAGGGCTCTGATGAGTTTCAGACGTATTTTATAATGGTTTGGACTCAGTTCCAGGTTGCTGGTGTGCGCTCTTGTTGTCGCAATGCGAGCACCAACATCACAATTGGATATCATAGTAAGGGGGGTCTCAGGTGTTGCATTTGTGATACATTGGTCGCAATTGCAAAGAGCGTATGAAACATGGTAGTTTCACATTTGCGACTGAAAGGTTTCATCTGCGATGGGAGTAGACTTCACAAATGCGAAGTCAATGTCACATTTACGAATTCACTTTAGGCTCTCAACCACCACTATTGCGAGTCCTTGTTCGCGATTGTGATGTTTCACAATTTCGAACCTAATGTCGCACTTGTCACATCTGCACCTGAACAAAAGGGCTGGAAAGATTTGATCTCATTTCTCTCATTTTAGAACTCTAGACTCGGTAGGAGGTGATTTGGCGAGGAGATTTTCACATACAATCATTAGGTAAGTGATTTTTTGATCAATTTCCAACTATATTACAGGATTATATATGAGATTTATCATCAAATTTATGAGAATCAAAGAGTATATGTTTTGAAATATGAAAAGTTGGAATTTGAGTGTCGAATCAGACTCTATTTGAAAACAAATCACATATATGAACTTGTGGAGTTATGGGTAGTTGAGTTATACCCTTGGACTCAGATTTTGACCGGGTGGGCCCAGAGTTGACTTTTGTTGGCATTGGGGAATTGTGTAAAGATCATAGCTTTATTAATCGTAATTGGTTTCTCTTGCATTGTTTGATGATATTAATTTTTTTGTTAGATTTGAGCCGTGCGGAGGCGAATTTTAAGGGAAAAGCTATTTTTAGTATTAATTTGGCCTAGTTGAGGTAAGTATCTTGCCTAACTTTGTATGGGGGAACTACTACCCATTAGGATTTTTGTTGATTGTACAGTTTAAATTATGTGAAAGACGTGTACACGAGGTAATGGGTGTGTACACGATCTTATATGTGATATTTGACTGTTTAAGATTCTTAGGTTACTTAGAAGCACTTGATTGAAGTTATTATTATTTGTTCTGCCTTTTGTTGTCAATTTTATTCTTACATGACTTAATTGAAGTTGTTATTACATGTTCTAGTCTCCATTGTCAAAGTAGCTCTTATATGTATTTATTTGTAGTTGTTGTACATGCTATCCTCCCCATTGTTGAGTTATTTTTATGCATTTAGTCGTAGTTTCTATTTCATGCTATCTGTTTCATTGTTAAACTTATGTTACATACTTGAATTGGAAGTTGCCATTTCACGGGAATACCTACATTTTTGAGTTATTGAGGTTGTACCTGCGTAGCTATTAACACATTGTGGTTGAAGTGTTGTTTATTAGTATATCCTTCCTTGTTGAGTTATTTCTCATTCATTTTTTTTTATTATTGATATTCTTGTGCACATTGTGGTTGAGTCGGGGGCTATGTGTGGGGTAACATTGTTATTGTTGATTTGGTAATGTTGTGTCATATGGGCACATGTGGTGCGAGTTGATTATTTGTTGTGATATTGATACGCATGCGGTGGTATAAGGGTGGATATTGAAACACATGCGTTTGAGATAAGGTGGGATTTATACACGTGTTGCTAGTAAGGAAATTGCTTGAAGCCACGCGGTGAGATGAGGGGGCTAAACCATGTGTAGCTATTTCAGAAAAATATTTTTAAAATGCAAAGCTCACGCGGTGATATAATGAAGATTGTGATTTTAAATTGTGAAATGTGAATATGAGGCGTGGTGCCTCAATTGTGATTCTTGTTGTATATTCTATGTTAAAAGGCTTGTTGATGGAACAATTACTGTTATTCCTTCATTTATTTTAATTGTATTTTGACTGTATTTGATTACTTGTTATTCTTATCATATTCTCATTCTTTGTTGTCCTTTATTTCTTTAATATCCGCTGTTAGCCTTACATCATTGTACTATTTTTTTTATTTCTCTATCTTCCGTTATTGGATGATATTAATATTTTGCCTAGATCTCTATGTCTAGTAGGTGTCATGACGTTGCCTCGTCACTACTCTATCGAAGTTAGGCTTGATACTTACTGGGTACCGTTGTGGTGTTCTCATGCTATATTTCTGCATATTTTTGTGCAGATCCAGGTACTTCTGCTCGTGCTGGACGCTAGTGATTTGTCCCAAATATTTTGGAGGCTTCAAAGTATACCTGCTTGATGCTCGCAAGCCTCAAAGTCACCTTCTGCTATTGTTTTTTCTACTGTTCACTTCATATCAAACAATATTGTATTAGAGATCCTTAGTGTACAGCTGTAAAGCTTATGACTCATTTCCACCGGTTTTGGGGATATTTTGACTGTTGTACTGTTTTGGTTTCATTATGATGGTTATTAGTTTAATTTATCATCTTAGTTGTTAATTCTGTTAAATTCTCAATGTATGTTAGGCTTACCTAGTCTTAGAGACTAGATTCCACCACGATATCCTACGATGGAGATTTTGGATCGTGAAAAGTTGGTATCAGATCTCTAGGTTCATAAGTGCTACGAGTCATATGCAAGTTTAGTAGAGTCTTGCGGATCAGTACATAAACGTCTGTATTTATCTTATAGAGGCTAGATAACTATTAGGAAATTCCACTTCTTTGATTCTTTATCATGTGGATTTGTTGGTTTCGAAATCTGAGCCCTTGTCTTTCTATTCTCTCACAGATAGTGAAGACACGCACTACTGGATCAGATCAAACAACAACGCCCGCTACCAGCCGCGAGAGGCTAAGAAATGTTAGAGGCCGAAGAGGGGCACGTGCCAGAACCATAGCACCTGCTAGAGTAGCGATGGAGGAGCCACCAGTAGCTCCGATCGGGGGGCAGGCACATGAGACACCTTCTACTACCTCTGCACTCCAGGAGATATTAACACACTTGCTGAGTATGTTCTGTACTTTAGCTCAAGCGGGATTGCTCCCGGTCACTCTAACTACTTCTCAGGCTGGGGGAGGAGCTCACTCTCCCGTGGCCCCGTAGTCTAGAGCAGCGGGTCCATGTTGATCAGGTTCTGAAAGTTATGCCGACACAACATGTTATTCCTGTTCAGCCTGAGTTCAAGCCAGATCGTCTAAGGATGAGCATAAGCGACTTGAGAGGTTCAAGAAGTATGACCCTCCTACTTACAGTAGCGCTGCCACTGAAGATGCAAAAGATTTTCTTGACAAGTGCCACCGTATTGTCTGCACCATGGGAATTATTGAGCTGAACAGTGTCGCCTTCACTACATTTCAGTTGTCTGGATTTGCCTATAGATGGTGGCAGGCTTATGAGGAGGGTAGGCCAACTGATGTTGCACCAGTCACTTGGACTCAATTTTCAGATATGTTTTTGAGGGAGTTTGTTCCCTAGACCCTCTCAGATGCATGGCGCACAAAGTTTGAGCAGTTGTGCTAGGGGAGTATGGCAGTGTTAGGGTATTCCATCAGATTAAGCAATTTGTATCGACATGCACCTGCTTTGGTTTCTACAGTCAGAGAGCGAGTCCGCAGATTCATCGTGGGGCTTAGTTATGGTCTTAGGTTCAACATGGCTCAGGAGTAGGAGACAAATACTCCATTTCAGCAGGTGGTGGAGATTGCTCGCTGGATGGAGCATATGCTGGGCCAAGAGAGGAAGGACAAAAGGCCTCGTGATTATGGAGGATTTAGTGGTGCCTGCGCTCTTGTTTCAACTTGTCATGGCATAGGTTACGTGAGTCGACTAGTTCATTCACCACTTCCAGCTACTCGCAGTGCTCATTCTATTCCGAGGTCTCAGGTTGCCCATTATGCGCAACCATTTTTCAATGCACCTCCTGCACTGGGTGCCTTCAGCGGTTAGTATACAACATCATTCCATAATCAATTTCAGTATCCATACCCATAGAGAGCTTGTTTCGAGTTTGGTGATACCAGGCATATAGTGAGGGATTGCCCCAGACTTAGGAGCAGTGCACCTCCACAGACTCCATAGGTTCCACGGATTCCACAGGGTCCACAATGTTCACAAGCCATATTTGCTGCTCCAGTTGCCGCTCCGCCTACATTGCCAGCTAGGGGTGGAGGTCAGGTGGGTAGAGGTCTTCTAGAGGGGGAGGTCAAGCTCATTTCTATGCTTTTCCTGGTAGGACGAAGGCTGCTGCTTCAGATGCTGTCATCATAGTTATTGTTTCAATCTATCATAGGAATGCCTCAGTTTTTTTTGATCCGGGTTCCACGTACTCATATGTGTCATCTTACTTTGCTTCCAATTTGGATATATCTCGTGATTCTTTGAGTGGTTCTGTATATGTGTCTACGTAGGTGAGGGATTCTATTGTAGTATATCGTGTTTGGTCACCATTGGGGGTTATGAGACCAGAGTTGACCTTCTTCTACTCAGTATGGTAGACTTTGACGTGATATTGGGCATGGATTGGCTTTCTCTCTATCACACTATTCTATATTATCACGCCAAGACCATGACCTTTGATATGCCAGGGTTGGTACGATTGGAGTGGAGAGGTACATTAGATTATATTCCTAGCAGGGTTTTGTCCCTTTTAAAGGCACAACGAATGGTTAAGAAGGGGTGCAAGGAATATCTAGACTTTGTGAGGGAAGTTAGCGCTGATACTCCCATCGTTAGGTCAGTTCCGGTAGTGAGAGATTTCTCAGATGTGTTTCCAGCAAACCTACCGGGCATGCCACCCAATAGGGACATTGGTTTTGGTATTGACCTGGTGCTGGGCACTCAACCCATTTCTATTCCACTATATCATATGGCACCAGTAGAGTTGAAAGAATTGAAGGAACAATTTCAGGAGTTGCTTGATAAGGGTTTCATCCGACCGAGTGTCTCGCCTTGGGGTCCAGTTCTATTTGTATAGAGGAAAGGCAACTCTATGAGGATGTGTATTGATTGCAGGCAGTTGAACAAAGTTACAGTTAAGAACATGTACCAACTACGGTGCATTGATGACCTATTTGACCAGCTTCAGGGTGCTCGGGTATTCTCGAAGATTGATTTGAGGTCAAGGTATCATTAGTTGAAGATCCGGGATTCAGACATTCCAAAGACGGACTTTCGGACTCGTTATGGCCACTATGAGTTTTTAGTGATGTCATTCGGGCTGACTATTGGGTCCAAACGCACACACAAATATACATGGTTGACAATTAATAAAGTTATGAGAAAGTATCGTTCCCACGAGGATTTATGATCAACTATTGTCCAATCTAAACTATTTATAAATTTATGGCTCAAGTGTTTATGAAGAAAATGATGGTGATTTTTATTAACTAAACTACTACAAAACTAATAAGCAAATAAGAAAATAAGATCGTAACTAGAGTAAACAAACACTTAGAATATTCCAGGGTTATGGGATTAACGTCTCTCATATTGTGTTCTTCCGGTTGATTTAATCAATTGATTTGTCTAATTTGTTGATTAGCATGATTTATATGCTTGTGAAGTTCTTTTGGCACTTCACTCGCCAACTCTATATATCTATAGAATCAGAATTAACAAGAACTCATGTGTATTTCCTATAAAAATAACCAAGTAAGGAAACTAGAATATGTCTATCCTAATCGTGACTCTATTCTCTGA
Source organism: Nicotiana paniculata (assembly GCA_005239505.1). NCBI lineage: Eukaryota > Viridiplantae > Streptophyta > Magnoliopsida > Solanales > Solanaceae > Nicotiana > Nicotiana paniculata. The sequence continues at coordinate 6,829 of ML340627.1, forward strand.
TGCCCTGATTCAAGAACTTACTTTCAATCCTATATGAAATCTATAGTTCCCACTTCCGAGTTCAATTATAAATTCGTACATAGTATTTTATTGTTAGCTACGCAATAGAATAATTAAGTGGAATATTGAATAGATAAATTAATATGATAAAATTAAACAATATCATCAACCACCAAACAAAAATAGTCAATAATAACCCATAAACCCAGAAGAATGAGGTTCTTAGACACTCATGTTCACGAGAATAATCACAATATTGTTTTTTTAACATAGAAGCTATGAATACTAGATGAAAGATGGAAGAATTGATGAATTCCATGCTCTGTTTGTATTTCTTTGCCTTTTCTTGCCTCCAAAAGACCAACCCCACAATAATCATGTTGGGGGGGGGGGGTATTTATAGGTTAAAGTCTGAGTCCCCAAGCCCAAATCCAAGTAGAAAATGCTTAATGCATGGACTGGGAGGAGACCATGTAATGACCCGACTGATCGTTTTGATCTCTAGCACTTTGTTCGGCGGTTTGAGGCCTTGAGTAACTTCACTTCATATTTTACGACTTGTACGCATAGTGGGAATCGAATTTCGAGAAGTACGGAGTTGATTCAGATGGAAACTTCTCAATTCGAACGATTTAAATTGGAAGAGTTGACCAAGGCTTGATTTTTGAGTAAACGACCTCGAAATCGGGATTTGAAGGTTACAATAGGTTTGTATGATGATTTTGGACTTGGGTGTATGTTCATGTTGAGTATCGGGGTGGTCTAGAAGCATTTCAGTGCTTATTGTGGAAAGTTGGCATGTTGAAGGTTTTAAAATTTCCTAACATTGATTTAAAGTGAACTTTGATTTTATTGATGTCCGTTTGGGACTCCAAGCCTTGCAATAGGTTTGTATCGTGATTTGTGACTTGCACGTAAATTTTGGCATTATTCCGGAATGTTTAAGTGTAATTCGGACGCGTTTGGCGAAGTTTGAAAGTTGAAAAAGGGGGTTGTCGATTCATGGTTTGGATGTTGTTTGGTGTGATTTGAGGCCTCGAGCAAGTTTGCATCATGTTTTGGTAATGGTTGGTATGATTGGACGAGGTCCCGGAGGCCTCGGGTATGCTTCAGATAGGGTACGGGTCATTTCGCCATGTTTGAGCTGCTGTTTTTGAGATCCGGTGCATCCTTCTTCGCGATCACAAAGAAAGGGCCACGATCGCATAGGCCTTGTGAATCGCGATTGCGTAGAAGGATTTTCTGTTGTCAGTGCTCTAGCTTTCGGGAGCTTATATCTTGCAATCTATAAGGAATTTTGGGATGATCTAGAAATAAAAGTTGTAGCTCATTGAATCTAGTTTTCAGAATAATAAAGCGTTTGTCATTTGAAAGTTTGTACAAAAAGTTATGCCCATTATACCGAAGGGTATTTGTGAAGAAGAATCATAATTTGTACATCGCGATCACGAGGTTTTAGCCGTGATCGCGATGAAGGAAAATGATGCTGTAACTTTTGTTAATTGTGATCACATGGATAATGACCGCAGTCGCGAAGAAGAGGGCCTGACAAGTGTATTAAACATCTAATTTCAGGATTTTGAGCTCATTTCATCACTTTTAAGTTCTTGGAGCTCCTGTGGGGCGATTTGGGGTGATTCTTGAAGATCGTTTCCTCCATATATATCATAAGGTAAGTTATTCCTACTTGTTTTGAGTTAAATACATGGATGGGTTATACAGTCACACCTCTCTAGCAAAGCCTCATTTTGTTCTGTATATTTTTGGATGTTATAGCGAATTGCTTTTATAGAAAACATATATTATAATAGAACATGAGATTTGGTTCCGGAAAATTTTGGCTTTTATTGAGAAGTGCTGTTATATAAGGATGCTGTTATAGAGAGGTATAATTATATATGGATTTTAACATGGAAATTTGATAGAAATTATGGAATTTTTGGAAGAAAACCTAGAAATGGTATTTTTAGATTTTGACCATGAAATTGGACATGGAATTAGGAATAAATTATATATTTGAGTTTGTGGTATTATGGGTAATATTTATCTTCGAGAAGTTTTAGAATCCGAGCATGTGGGCCCGAGGGTTGAATTTGTTGATTTTTCGAGCGGAGTTGGGAATCCTTATACATTGGTAAATTGTAAGAATTGGAGTATATTTTAATTGATTTGCATGTTGTTTGATTAGTTTCGGATTGTCTGGCTTTGAGTCGAGGAGTTAGAGAGGCATTTGAGTCGATTATGGAACTTTGGAGCGAGGTAAGTCTCCTATATTCCTTGTTAGGGGGAAATTACTCCGTAGCTGTTATTCTTATTATATGCTACATGTTATGGGAGTTGCGCACGTATGAGGTGACGACTGTCCGTGCGCATGCTAGAATTCTTGATTATTTCCGGGTAGACTAGGATTCATGCCATGCTTTATTTGTACCAGTTGAGTTATTCTTGGTTGCTTAGTTACTTGATTTTTTGTTACAACCTGAGACTAGGCTTGCGTAGAGTGATGAAATCTCTATTGTAAGAAATTTGACGAGCTACTTGATCAGCTGCGGAATAATTGTGCTTCCTTTACGAATTTCTCTTGCGTTGAGCGTTTTCATCAAAAAGCTTCTTTAAATGTCATAACTCACACATATATTTTTGAGTGGCATCAAAGACATGTTAAAGCTTTTTATTCTAATGGTATTGAGCTGTTCGCCTCGACAGGAAATGGTAATACACTCTTACGAGATCGGGATATTCGCCTCGACAGTATCATATTCTTATGGGATCGGTCCGTTCGCCTCAGCAATATCATATTCTTATGGGATCGGGCCGTTCCCCTCGATAATATCATATTCTTATGGGATCGGGTTGTTCACCTCGGCAATATCATGTATCACATTCTTATGGGATTGGGTTGTTCGACTCGGTATTCCTATAAAATACTCCTACGGGACCAGGCCGTTCGCCTTGGAAACTTCATGAAATACTCTTATGGGATTGGGCCGTTCGCCTCGGTAGAATCGTGTGTAATATTTAACAAGAAGCCAGCGTATCCATGAGTTTTCCTGATGACCTATCTGATGGGGACCATTATATATATACTCCGGTTGAGGAGGTATCCGATAATTGAGAGTTAGTGTTTATCGTTCAGAGGAGGATCATACCACATACATATATTTGCTTATACTATTTATTTACCATGCCTCATACTTGTTACTTTATACCGTACTTGATTTATTGGACCATTGTAAGTGTCGATGTCGACCCCTCATCACTATTTCTCTGGGGTTAGTCTAGATACTTACTGGGTACGTTTTGATTTACGTACTCATGCTACACTTCTGAACTTATTGTGCATGTATACATTTTTGGTGGTCTTTTGGATGCAAAGGCACGACTAGTGTGGGACTTTACGGTGAACTGCGTCCCATGTTACATTTGCAACATACATAGTCTCCACCAGAATTATTTACATTTTCCTGTCTAACTTATATTCCAGACAGATGTTGTATTGTTATTGTACCTTCTAGTAGATGCTCATGCACTTGTGACACCGGGTTTTGGGGGTGTTATAGATTGTTTTACATTGATACACTTTCACTTATTATTTTTAATTAAACTGTACGTAACTATGATTTATTTTAATGCACTAACCTCTCTATCTAAATAAGATTCATGATTTTAAAAATAATAATATGAATAATTAAGTGTTGGCTTGCCTAACGACGACATTGGGATCCATCACGACCTATGGTGGATTTTGGGTCGTGACAGACCAGGCCTAAGAGCTCAGGAGGCCTGGTGTGGAGTGCACATTTGGCTAGGCGTCTCCCACTTTGTCGCATGGCGGAGCGCGCCTAGAAGCTGGCGTCGCCCACTCTAGCGCCTGGTCCACTATTTTTGCCTTTTCGTGCTCTTTGTTTTTTGTATCTTTAACATCCATGTGTGCAACCTTCACGTATTTTTATCCTTCAACAATCCTACACATAAAAATGACACAATTAAGCTCAAACGTCGCACATTTAATCATTAAAACATTAAAATGTAAGGTAAGCAATGAAATAAAAATATATTTTTGTAGCCAAACATCACTACCCCACACTTAAACGTTGCTCGTCCTTGACTCAACCAATAGATTACACTATTTTTGAGCACTTCAGGTTTACACAATTGAAGCACACTACACCAATAACTACAGTTGATAGTATCAATTACACTGGAGTATATGAATTCGAAACACACTTCCCCTTAACTTATGCCATATGTAAAAAATATTCATAACAAAGACCACAAAGAATAACAATCGTAGCCTCAAAAACCGACTCAATATCACAATGCACTCATGGCTTGAACACCCAACATTACAGAGAAGTGTAATAACATTACCGATCCCTCTTGAAACTATGTGCCCTCACAACGAGAATAAGAGAGTAAGTTGAATCCACACATTCGCATCTCATGATCAAATATAGTTTATGGACTCACATATATCAAATAAGCTATCACTCTCACAAAGAAGTCACATGCATTTAATTGGTACCATAGGCTTGACCATATTGTGAATCTCTACTAATGTAGGCTCACTCTATCTAAAATCAGTTAGGACATTTTCTTGGTTGTAATGTGGGATAAGGGACGGATGTCGCGCCCATTTTCCTCTTGAAAGCGGGTTTCGACATGTGACAACTCTATTAATTGGGTAATAAAAGAGAAAAGTCACCACCTAACGATTTTGAGGTGTGTTAGAGGACCTATTTGCAGATAACTCGATTTTAACTAGTCAGTATCACCAAAGATAGGGTAAGGGCCTAAATTACCTCAAAGAGAAGGTGTTAGGCCCTTTTCAAGGTCCAGAACTGTGGTTCCCAGCCGAAATTAACGCTACATGGGATTATTGAATTATAAAATTGTCCTATGTGATCATGTAAGTGAAGGAAGAAAAGGAATTTAAATGTTCAACTACGATCCAAAACAGGTGTAAAGAGTATCACACATGTAAGAGAATTAAACTATATATATATATATATATATATATATATATATATATATATATATATATACAAGTCTTTAGAGGATACAAGATACAACCTAATTATTCTAAGTTCAAAGAAACAAAGTGTCACGGCCCCAATTCCTAAGCCGGCCGTGATGACGCCTATCATGGAACTAGGCTAGCCAACTATTTACATACTAACATACTATTTCCTAGATTCCAAAACTATTCCGATTTTCCACAAAAAATCTTTCGCTTAAGCAGTTTAAAGCAACAAAATGAATAAAACAGTTTATACACTACCCAAAAAACCTGGAGTCAACCGTCATGAGAATATACGAGTAGTACAAAATACCCTACTGTCATAATACATAAAGACTTGGAACGAGGAACTAAATACAAAACAAGAAATGGGAAAAGAGATGTTGTACGCTGAACAGCTACCTTGAAGTCCCAACTCCGGCTCCACACGAAGGAAGAAAACTAGTGCACGGTACCAACACCTGTATCTGCACACATGGGTGTAGGGAGTAATGTGAGTACACCAACTCAGTAGTAATGAAAATAAATCAAGTCTAAGCAGTAAGAAACACATAGGATCAAATCATCAATTCACAATAAGCGCAGCCTTTCTTTCCAACAGTGTATACATTAAATCAACATGCTTTAAATGCCAACTTCAGTAAAAATCATTTGGGAATATAATTGCCAAAAGTTTCAACATAAATTTCAAGAAGCTTAGTGTAAAAATGATAAAATCATAAAAATCCTCTTGGCAAAACATATTTCATAAGTTCAGAGTGAAAGTGGTAAAATCATAAGTAGCCCCTCGGGAAAAACATGTATCAGAAACTGCCCCTCGGGCGTAACATCACTCAGAATTAGCCCTTCGGGCATACCTCACAGTCACTCATAATCATCCCTTCGGGAAACCTCACAGTCACTCATACCTCCCAATCACTCGTCACTCACACTCAGTAGGTACCTGCGCTCACTGGGGGTGTGTACAGTCTCCGGAGGGGCTCCTTCAGCCCAAGCGCCAATATCAAGCCACCTCGTGGCATCTCATATCCTCACAATCAGGTCATCGGCCTCACTCAGTCAGAAAATCTCAGTAAGCCACTCGGGCTATCAGTAAAACGGGGTATTCGACCTAAACATCATTTTATATCTCAAAATAGTGTAAATAAGGCTGTGTTTCGAAAACAGTTAAACATAATATGACTGAGGGTAAATCATAAGTCAACACAGTGAGGAAATAGCCGTAAAATACCCCAAGGGGTCTAAACAAGTCGGCGCAAGGCCCCAAACATGGCATACCGCCCAAATATAGCAATAGTCTTAGAACACGATTTAACATTTGATTTAGAGTAAATACGCAACTCAATAGTTGCCGCAGAAAAAACCAAGTCCAAATCCAAAAATCAGTGCACGCCACACACTCATCATCCGGTATGTGAGCCACTCTAAAAATAGTGAGAAAATACGAATTTCGGGGTTTCATACCCTTAGGACAAGATTTATAATCATTACTTACCTCAAACCGGCCCAAAATGCTAATCCGCAATGCTCTTGCCTCTCGAATCGGATCCCGATTGCTCCGAATCTAACCAAAACCAGATTAATATCATCAATATATGCTAAAGGAACAAGGCCCACTCGATAATTATCAAAATTAGGCACAATTCCCGAAATTGGCGGAACCCGTCCCTCGGGCCCACGTCTCGGAATTCTATAAAAATTGCATCACAAGAATCCTTATTCTTTCCCGAGTCTATACATATAAAATGCATCAAAATCCGACCACAATTGAACCCTAAATTCCTTAATTATAAGTCTCAATTTTCCAATCCCTAAATCCCCAATTTTTGCCATTAAATTCCACTAATTCCAAGACTAATCCATCACATAACAACATAGAATCGAGTTTTTAGTCCAAGAAACTTACCTCCACAGAAGACCCTCGAAATGCCTTTTCAATTTTCTCCCAAAATGTCTCAACCTGCATGCAGTGATGAAAGTGCCAAAAATTCGCTAAGAGCCATTTATATATGATCTTCCCAGCGATTCCCGCACCTGCGACCCCATTAGCGCACTTGTGGACCCACACCAGCGGTTCCAGGTGCTCACCTGCGCATCCGAATTAAGTCCCGACCTTCGCACCTGCGGACCTCTTCTCTCACCTGCGGACCTCTTCTCGCACCTGCGGGCTCGCAGGTGCAACCAGGCATCCGCACCTGCGCTCCTAGGCCAGGTCTCCCTCTTCCGCACCTGCGCTAGGTCTTCGCACCTGCTGTCCTCCTTCCGCAGGTGCGACCACACCAGCAACAGTTTTGCTGTAATTTTCCAAGTTCAAACCTCCATTAACCATCCGAAATCAATCCCGAGCCCCTCATGTCATGACCCAAAATCCCACATGGGTCGTGATAGCGCCCAACACCGGAGTCAGGCAAGCCAACAGTTGTTTACTAGTGAGATTTTCCTTATTAACATACAAATCCCACATATTTCCCAAAGTTTTAAACTTAGCTCATTTAAATAAAAGCGGAAACACTTACCAACTTAAATACATGCAGCCAAAATGATCGTGATCCAATATATATACAGTCCCAAAAATAAGAGTCTACTATGTGCGTGCCAGGAGCTAGTGTCACAAGTCAACAGGCGAACTAGTAGAATATACAAAAGATGATACAAAACTGTACTGTTGTCTGAGAGGAATAGACAGAAATAAACAAAAGGATAACTCTATCGCACAGCTGAGAAACGTCAGGGGGTGAAGCTCACCGTGGAGTCCGGTCCAAAAGATAAGTCAAGCTCCGGTCGGATAAAAAGAAACACCAGCCTCAGAACTTGTACAATTAAGTACAGAAGTGCAGCATGAGTACGTAAATATATATGTACCCAGTGATTATACCGCCTAACCTCGAAAAGGTAGTGAAGAGAGGTCGACATGACACTCACTAAGGTGCAACAATAATAATGTAAAACAGGATCTACGGAATGTAGTAGACATGTGAGATAGTAAGCAGCAAATACAGAAAACCAGGAAACTACTAAAAATAAGCAACAATGTACACTTTCTCCCCCCCCCCCCCAAAAAATATCTGTCAAGTCAATATCAATGGAAAACAGTACCCAATATCCCAAGCGCACACAAGGGTAGGACAACCGGCCGGAGTCATAAGGAAATATCTAGACACTGAAAGGACGTAAAGCTTCCCTCAATCGCGAATCTTACCTGCGACTTGAGTGCTGACTCATATATATAATTAACATAAAGCTCCCCTCGATCGCGAATCATACCTGCGACTCGAGTGCTGACTCATATATATAATTAACATAAAGATCCCCTTGATCCCGAATCATATATGCGACTCGAGTGCTGACTCTTATACATAATTAACATAAAGCTCCCCTCGATCGCGAATCATACCTGCGACTCGAGTGCTGACTCATATATATAATTAACATAAAGCGCCCCTCGATCGCGAATCATACCTGCGACTCGAGTGCTGACTCTTATATATATATATATATATATATATATATATAATAAGCTTAGTGGAGGCTATACTTGTAGCAAGGATTAATTCACCGGAAATTCAGAGGTAACTCTCTACCTTTTCCATACTATTTCAAAGATAATAAGCAACTCAAAGTTTGGTTAAAGATACACATAAGGCACGTAATGGCATGCTCGTGAGTCCTAAAACTACCCGACATGATATAATAGTTGCTATGTACAGACTCTCGTCGCGTTATACGCATGTAGCCCCAAAACAATTTCACACAGCATATATAACACCTATGGGGACAATTCCCTCTTACAAGGTTAGAAAGGAGACTCACCTCGTGTCGAATTTACCCGTCGGACCAAGGATGCGCCCGAACTCCAAACTCTACACCCGAGGACTCACAACTAGCCAAATACGGTATAATGACATCAATGCATGCTCAAAGTAGGGAAATTATCCTATTTATTCAATAATTCAACATTCTTGAAGAATTTCCAAAATCTAACCTCGGGTCCGCACACTCAGATTCTAATAATTCTCGAAGGGAACACTCACTCATAGCCTAAGGATCATTAATATACGATTCTTACTTGATTTCATATCAAATTCACGGGTAAATTCTCAAATTATCGCAAGCTCTAGGTTACTACCAAATTCTTGAGTTTTCACTAATTTAGGTAGTTAATTAAGCTAGAAATCCATGCATGAAGCTAATATTAGAGTAGATCTTACTCACCTTAAATGACCAGGTCGTTAGCCCCTAAAAAATGGTGGAAATCTCCCCAAGGAAGAAGAAGAAAATGAGAAAAATGTGTTAACACCTGTGTATAAAAACACACTATCTGGATAGTGTTTTCGCACCTGCGGCTCAAGGCCCGCATCTGCGAGCAAAGGCTCGCACTTGCGGAAATGGACTAGGGAGCCTAGGCCCGCACCTGTGGCTCCACTCCTGTGAAACTTTGTCCGCACCTGCGTGAATTGGCCAGACCACTGGGGGTCGCATCTGCGAGGCTGGGACTTCAAGAGCGGTCCCGCACCTGCGACTGGTCAACCGCACCTGCGGTCACACCAGAACAGGTGCACCAACAGCTGTTTCAGCTGGTTTTTGGCGTCGTGTGGTCTCCGGGAGGCACCTGGGCCCACCCGAGCCCCCGTCCAAATATACCAACAAGTCTCAAATCATAATACTGACTCGCTCGAGCCTTCGTAACACCCAAAACAATGCTAAAACTCAAAATCACACCTCAAAACCCCAAGAACCAAACTTAGGAAGTTTAAGTTTTCTAGACTTCACTAACAACGCGCCGAACCAACCTATACAACTTGGAATGACACCAAATTTTGCAGGCAAGTCATAATTAACATAACATAACTAGTCTTAGAATTCCATTTGGACCTCGATAATAGAAAAACACGTCCCAAACCAAAATAAGAACTTAAGGAACTTCTTATTTCAATATTGGGCGCCGAAATGCCCCCGGGTCATCAGAAACCCATTCTGAACATATGCCTAGGTCAAAAATCATTACATGAAGCTACCGAAATCGAGGAAACTCGATTCCGAGGTCGTTTACCCAAAATGTTGACCGAAGTCAAACTTGGCCTTAAAGGCCAACCTTAAGGAACCAATTGTTCTTATAGAACTCTAAACACCTCCAAAACCCGGACCACCAGTCCCCGCAAGTCATAATTAATAAAAAGCCGCTATGGGAAGTTTCATTTAGGGGAACGAGGTCCGATAACGCAAAATGACCGGTCGAGTTGTTACATTCTCCACCTCTTAAACAAATGTTCGTCCTCGAACGGGTCTAGGATCGTACCTGAAATGCTGAATATTTGTGGATATCTGCTCCGCATGTCCTCCTCGGGCTCCCAGGTCGCCTCATCAACTGGATGGCCCTTCCATTGGACTTTCACGGCAGAAACTCTCTTGGACCTCAACTAGCGGTCCTGCCTATCAATAATAGCAACTGGCTCCTCCTCGTAGCCCAACCTCTCATCCAACTGAATAGTCCTGAAACCAACCACATTAGAGAAGCCGGCGTGGTACCTCCGGAGCATGGATACATGAAAAACTGGGTGAAATCCTGATAAACTGGGAGGGAAGGCCATCTCATAGGCAACCTCCCCGACTCGCTTCAACACCTCGTCGGACTATCTCCTGAATGTAGATCTGGGCCAACCTCTAAGAAGTATATGTAGTAGCTACTGGAATGAAATGCGCCGATTTGGTCAATCTATCCACAATGATCCAAACCGCGTCCACCTTCTGCAAAGTCCGAGGAAACCAACCACGAAGTCCATAGCGATGCGCTCCCACTTCCACTCAGGAATGGGCATTTGATGAAGTAGGCCTCCTAGCCTCTGGTGCTCATACTTCACCTGCTGGCAATTAAGACACCTAGTCACATACCCCACAATGTCCTTCTTCATCCGTCTCCACCAGAAATGTTTCTTCAAGTCACGATACATCTTCGTAGCACCAGGATGAATAGAATACCGAGAACTGTGTGCCTCCTCTAGAATCCTCTCCCTCAGGCCATCAATATTAGGAACACATAAGCAGCCCTGAAGTCTCAAAACACCATCTTCGCCAATAGTAGACTCCTTGGCCCTACCCTGAACCACTGTCTCCCGAAGCTATGCTAAGCATGGATCATAGAACTACCAGGCCTTAATCTCTCCCAATAACGAAGACTGAGCAACCACATGTGCTAAAACGCCACGAGGCTCTGAAAGGTCTAACCTCCCTAGGCGATTGGCCAAGGACTGAATGTCCAAGGCCAGAGGTCTCTCCTCTGCTGCAATATAAGCCAAGCTACCCATACTCTCAGCCTTCCTGCTCAAAGCATCTGCTACCGCATTTGCCTTGTTCGGGTGATAAAGAATGGTGATATCATAATCCTTCAACAACTCAAGCCATCTGCGCTGCGTCAAATTAAGATCCTTCTGCTTGAATAAGTGTTGCAAGCTACTGTGGTCTGTATAAACCTCACAGGACACTCCATACAAGTAGTGCCTCTAAATCTTAAGAGCATGAACGATCTCCGCCAACTCCAAATCATGCACAGGGTAATTCTTCTCATGAACCTTCAGCTGGCGTGAAACATAAGCAATAACTCTCCCCTCCTGCATCAATAAACACCCCAAGCCAACGTGTGAAGCGTCGCAATATACTGTGTACATCCCAGAATCGGAAGGCAATACTAGAACTGGTGCTGAGGTCAATACCGTCTTGAGCTTCTGAAATCTCACCTCATACTCGTCAGACCATCGAAACGGGGCATTATTATGAGTCAATCTAGTCGATGGAGCTGCAATGGAAGAGAAATCCTGCACAAATCGGCGATAGTAGCCTGCTAGGCCCAAAAAGCTCCTGATCTCTGTAGCTAAAGTAGGACGCGACCAACTCTGAACTGCCTCGATCTTCTGAGAATCAACCTTGATACCCTCTCTGGATACCACATGCCTCAAAAATGCCACAGAATCCAACCAAAACTCACACTTGGAGAACTTAACATATAGCTTCTGTTCTCGCTAAGTCTGGAGCACAACTCTCAAATGCTGTTCGTGCTCCCCCAGGCTACATGAGTAAATCAAAATGTAATCAATGAAGAAAATGACGAAGGAATCAATATACGGCCTGAACACCCTATTCATCAAGTCCATGAATGTTGCTGGGGCATTAATCAAGCCAAAGGACATCACTAGGAACTCATAATGGCCATATCTCATACGAAAAGCAGTCTTCGGAAGATCTGAAGCCCGAATCCTCAACTGATGATACCCGGATCGCAAATCAATCTTAGAAAACACACGAGCACCCTGCAACTAGTCAAACAAATCATCGATACGCGCAAGGGATACTTGTTCTTGATGGTAACCTTATTCAACTGGCGGTAATCAATACATATCCGCATAGACCCATCCTTCTTCTTCACTAATAAAACTGGAGCACCCCACGGCGATACACTTGGTCTGATGAACCCCTTAGCTAACAACTCGTCAAGCTTCTCCTTCAACTCATCAACTCCTTCGGAGCCATACGGTACGGAGGATTGGATATAGGTTGGGTGTCTAGAGCTAAATCAATGCAGAAATCAATATCATGGTCCGGAGGCATGCCCGAAAGATCCGAAGGAAATACATCCACAAACTCTCAAACCACTGGCACTGAATCAATCGTCGGAGACTTGGCGGTGGTGTCCCACACATAAGAAAAATAGTCTAGACAACACTTCTCGACCATATGTCGAGCCTTCAAGAATGAAATAACCCGGCTGGCTGCGGTAACTGAAGAACCCTTCCACTCCAACCTAGGTGACTCGGGCATAGCTAAAGTAACTGTCTTGGCATGGTAATCAAGCAGGGCATGATAAGAAGATAGCCAATCCATGCCTAGAATAACCTCAAAATCAACCATGTCGAGCAATAAAAGGTCAGCTCTGGTCTCGAACCCACAGAAGGTGATCACACAAAATCGATACACCCGGTCTACCACCACAGAATTTCCCACATGAGTGGACACATATATAGGAGATCCCAAGGACTCACGAGAAACATCCAGAAAAGGAGCAAATAGGGCTGAAACATATGAATAAGTGGATCGTGGATCAAACAATACGGAAGCCTCTCTACCACATACTGAGATAATACCTGTGATCACAGCGTCTGAGGCCATTGCATTTAGTCTGGCCGGAATAGCATAGAACCTGGCTGGAGAACCTGAAGACTGAGCCCCACCGGAGTGAACACGAGTTACGTGACCTCCCCCTAACTGGCCTTCACCTCTAGGATGACCCCTGCCGACCTGTCCTCCACCTCTAGGCGGCCGGACTGCTGGTGCTGAACTCATAGGCTGATAACCCTGCTGCACTGCCTTGCCCCGAAACCGGGGACAAGACCTCTTCACATGGCCCAGATCCCCGCACTTGTAACATCTCACAAGTGACATATCCTGTTGTCCCGAAGAAGAAGAATCCTGAATGGCCGGAGGGTGATGTGAACCCTCAGGCATAACACTGAAATAGGAACTGGAGGATCTCTGGTGACTTGAGTAACCACTAAGAGAACTCTAGATAGCTGGAGGACGATAGGAGCGCTCTGGAATGGCACTGAACTAGGGCCTAACAGGGACACCTCGAGGAGGTGGCGGAGGTGCTGAATAAGAAGGCCTGCTGGGCTGGCCACCCCCAAAGCGACCTCTGCTCCTAGCTGGGGAATCCCCAAAATCTCCTGGGAACCTAGCCCTCTTATCCTGTTGACCCTGCTCCCTGCTCCCTGCTCCTCAACCGATAACCCTCGATCCTGCGAGCAACCTCCACAACAAGATGATAAGGAGTACCTATCTCCACCTCTCGAGCCATGGTGGATCTAATTCCTGGGTGCAACCCTGCTACAAACCTCCGCACTCTCCGCGTTAGTGGGTAATATCATAAGAGCATGGCGTGAAAGCTCTAAAAATCTGGCCTCATAATCTGTCACGGACATCTGCCCATGCTCTAACTGTTCAAATTGACCCCGCAACTCTTCTCTCTCAGAGGGTGGAATATATCTGTCCAAGAATTTCTGCGTAAACTGCTCTCAAGTCACAGTAAGAGATCTGCTGGCATGCTGAGAACATAAGACTGCCACCACCTGCGAGCTCTGCCCTATAATTGGAATATAGTGAAATCCACTCCATAGGACGCTAGGATCCCCATGTTGTGCAGTCTATCCCTGCACCTATCTATGAAGTCCTGGGCATCCTCACCTCGCTCACCCCCGAAGACTGGAGGGCGCAATCGGGTCCATCTGTCTAACATCTTCTATTGATTGCCATCTGCAGCTGGTCTGGGCTCTGGAGCTGCTACTACAGGCTGGGTACCACCCATGGGCAGTGTACCCAGGGTGTGATGTACTGCTGCTGTCGGTCCTACGGCCTGGGAAGTAGGGGTCTGGCCTCCCCCTCCTGCCTGAGAAGTGGCAGGATCTGCTGGAAATAAACCAGCCTGGGACATAGTGTCCATAAATCTTATCATACGGCCCATAACTGCCTCGAAGCCTGGTGCCGTCATAAAGTCTACGGGTGCAGGATCTGTTGGAGGCACCTCATCCTGCTCCTCTATAATAGGGTCCTCTCTTGGCGGGACTGGAATAGCTCTATGACGCCATCGTCCCCTACCACGGGCCAGTGCCCTCCCCCCGGCCTCTACCGCGGCCTCGGACAGCGAGGGTAGCGGCCCCTCCCGGGTCCGGAACATTAGATGCACGCGACCTCACCATCTATGAGAGAATAGAAGAATGAATTTAGTAAATCATCAGCTGCACGATAGAATAAGAACAAATAGAGGTTTCCTAACACCCTGTAGCCTGCTGAAGATAAGTACAGACGTATCCATACCGATCCGCAAGACTCTACTAGGTTTGCCCGTGACTCGTGAGACTTACATGAACCTAGTGCTCTGATACCATATTGTCACGACCCAAAATCCCACACGGGTCGTGATGGCGCCCAACACCGGAGTCAGGGAAGCCAACAGTTGTTTACTAGTGAGATTTTCCTTGTTAACATACCAATCCACATATTTCCCAAAGTTTTAAACGTAGCTCATTTAAATAAAAGCGGAAACATTTACCAACTTAAATACATACAGCCAAAATGATCATGATCCATTATATATACAGTCCCAAAAATAAGAGTCTACTATGTGCGTGCCAGGAACTAGTGTCACAAGTCAACAAGCGAACTAGTAGAATATATAAAAGATGATACAAAATTATACTGCTGTCTGAGAGGAATAGACAGAAATAAACAAAAGAATAACTCCATAGCACAGTTGAGAAACGTCAGGGGGTGCAGCTCACCGTGGAGTCCGGTCCAAAAGATAAGTCAAGCTTCGGTCGGATAACCAGAAACACCAGCCTCAGAACCTGTACAATTAAGTACAGAAGTGCAGCATGAGTACATAAATATATATGTACCCAGTGAGTATCCCGCCTAACCTTGAAGAGGTAGTTAGAGAGGTCAACATGAAACTCACTAAGGTCCAAAAGTAATAATGCAAAACAGGATATACGGAATGTAGTAGACATGTGAGACAGTAAGCAGCAGATACCTATCAAATACAGAAAACTAGGAAACTACTGAAAATAAGCAACAATGTACACTTTCTTCCCCCCCCCCCGCCCCAAATATCTGTCAAGTCAATATCAATGGAAAACAATACCCAATAGCCCAAGCGCACACAAGGGTAGGACAACCGGCCGGAGTCATAAGGAAATATCTAGACACTGAAAGGACGTAAAGCTTCCCTCGATCGCGAATCTTACCTGCGACTCGGGTGCTGACTCATATATATAATTAACATAAAGCTCCCCTCGATCGCGAATTTTACCTGTGACTCGAGTGCTGACTCATATATATAATTAACATAAAGCTCCCCTCGATCGCGAATCATACCTACGACTCGAGTGCTGACTCATATATATAATTAACATAAAGCTCCCCTCGATCGCGAATCATACCTGCGACTCGAGTGTTGACTCTTATATATAATTAACATATATATATATATATATATCAGATTTATAAATAAGCTTAGTAGAGGCTATACTTGTGAAAAGGATTAATTCACCGGAAATTCAGAGTTAACTCTCTACCTTTTGCATACTAGTTCAAAGATAATAAGCAATACTGGTTCAAAGATAATAAGAACTCAAAGTTTGGCTAAAGATACACATAAGGCACCTAATGGCATGCTCGTGAGTCCTAAAACTACCCGACATGATATAATAGTCGCTACGTACGGACTCTCGTCACGTTGTACGCATGTAGGCCCCAAAATAATTTCACACAACATATATAACACCTATGGGGACAATTCCCTCTTACAAGGTTAGAAAGGAGACTCACCTCGTGTCGAATCTACCCGTCGGACCAAGGATGCGCCCGAACTCCGAACTTTACACCCGAGGACTCGCAACTAGCCAAATATGGTATAATGACATCAATGCATGCTCAAAGTAGGGAAATTATCCTATTTATTCAATAATTCAACATTCTTGAAGAATTTCCAAAATCCAACTCCGGGCTCGCACGCTCAGATTCCAATAATTCTCGAAGGGAACACTCACCCAAAGCCTAAGGATCATTAATATACGATTCTTACTTGATTTCATAGCAAATTCACGGGTAAATTCTCAAATTATCGAAAGCTCTAGGTTTCTACCCAATTCTTGATTTTTCACTAATTTAGGTAGTTAATTAATCTAGAAATCCATGCATGAAGCTAATATTAGAGTAGATTTTACTCACCTTAAATGACCAGGTCGTTAGCCCCTCAAAAATGGTGGAAATCGCCCCAAGGAAGAAGAAGAAAATGAGAAAAATGTGTTAAGACCCGTGTATAAAAACACACTGCCTGGACAGTGTTTTCGCACCTGCGGCTCCGCTTCTGCAAAACTTTGTCCGCACCTGCGTGAATTGGCCAGACCACTGGGGGTCGCACCTGCGAGGTTGGGACCGCAGGAGCAGTCCCGCACCTACGACTGGTTAACCGCACCTGGGGTCACACCAGAACAGGTGCACCAGCAGCTGTTTCAGCTGGTTTGTGGCTTCGTGTGGTGTCCGGGAGGCACCTGGGCCCACCCGAGCCCCCGTCCAAATATACCAACAAGTCCCAAATCATAATATGGACTCGTTCGAGCCTTCGGAACACCCAAAACAACGCTAAAACTCAAAATCACACCTCAAAACCCCAAGAACCAAACTTAGGAATTTTAAGTTTTCTAGACTTCGCTAACAACGCGCCGAACCGACCTACACAACTCGGAATCACACCAAATTTTGCAGGCAAGTCATAATTAACAAAACAAAACTATTCCTAGTCTCGGAATTCCGTTCGGACCTCGATAACACAAAAATACGTCCCAAACCAAAATAGGAACTTAAGGAACTTCTTATTTCAATATTGGGCGCCGAAATGCCCCCGGGTCATTAGAAACCCATTCCGAGCATACGCCCAGGTCAAAAATCATTATACGAAGCTACC
This sequence comes from Nicotiana paniculata, assembly GCA_005239505.1. Classification (NCBI taxonomy): domain Eukaryota; kingdom Viridiplantae; phylum Streptophyta; class Magnoliopsida; order Solanales; family Solanaceae; genus Nicotiana; species Nicotiana paniculata. Next base: position 24,357 of record ML340627.1, read on the forward strand.
GAAACCGACGAAACTCGATTTCGAGGTCGTTTACCCAAAATGTTGACCGAAGTCAAACTTGGCCTTAAAGGCCAACCTTAAGGAACCCATTGTTCCTATAGTACTCTAAACACTTCCGAAATCCGGACCACCAGTCCCCACAAGTCATAATTCATAAAAAGCCGCTATGGGAAGTTTTAGTTTGGGGAAGGGGGTCCGATAACGCAAAATGTCCGGTCGGGTCGTTACACCTCGGGACCCCAACAAATATACCAACACGTCATAATTCACCATCCAAACTTATTCGAACCCTCGAGACACTCAAAATAACATCGTAACAAAAATTCGACTCATGATTGAAGCCTAAGAATCCTATATCTTCCAAAAATCACCAACGATGCTGAAACCAACTAAAACACCTCCGAATAACCTGAAAATTTGCACACGCGTCCAAAATGACATTATGAACATGCTCCAACTTCCGGAATTCCATTCCGACCCCGATAACCTATTTTCCACCGCCGACCGAAAATCGCCAAAAACTAACTTTCGCTAATTCAAGCCTAATTCTACACCGGACATCAAAACCACATTCCGAACACACACCTAAGACCCAAATCACCTAACGAAGCTATTCGATCCATAAAAACATTTTGAGGTCATTTACCAATAAGTCAACTCCCAGTTGACTTTTCCAACTATTAAGCCAGTTTAAGAGACTAAGTATCTCAGTTCTCACCACGACCACCCCGAACTCGAACCAACCGACCCAACACATCATAACTAGGTTAACTAGAACATAACAAAGCTGAAATAGGGGAAAGGGGGGCTAATCTCACGGAACGGGTCGTTACATCCTTCCCCCTCTTAAATAAACGTTCGTCCTCGAACTGGTCTAGAAACATACCTGGAGTCTCAAATAAGTGAGGATATCTGCTCCGCATCTCCCGCTCGGTTTCCCAGGTGGCATCCTCCACCGGCTACCCTCTCCACTGAACCTTCACTGAAGATATATCCTTAGACCTTAGCCTTCTGACCCGACGACCCAAAATAGCCACTGGCTCTACCTCATATGACATATCATTCTCGAGCTGAACCGCGCTGAAGTTCAAATCATGCGACGGGGCACCAACATACTTTCGGAGCATCGAAACATGGAACACCGAGTGAATACTCGATAAGCTGGGTGGCAAGGCAAGTCTGTAAGCCACCTCGCCAATCCTCTACATCACCTCAGATGGCCCAATGAACCGGGGACTCAGATTTCCCCTCTTCCCAAACCTCATAACACCCTTCATGGGTGACACTGTCAGTAGCACCTTCTCCCCAATCATGAAAGACACATCTCGGACCTTCCACTCCACATAACTCTTCTGCCTAGGCTGCGCCGTGCAAAACCGCTCCTGAATCAACTTCACCTTACCCTATGCATCCTGAACCAAGTCTGTGCCCAACTGCCTAGCCTCGCCTAGCTCAAACCAACCAACCAGAGATCTACACCTCCTACCATACAAAGCCTCATATGGAGCCATCTGGATACTCGACTGATAACTATTATTATATGCAAACTCCGCGAGTGCCATGAGTTGGTCCCATGAACCCCCGAAATCAATGACAGATGCACGCAACATGTCCTCCAGAATCTGAATAGTACGCTCTGACTGCTCGTCGGTCTGAGGATGGAACGCTATGATCAAATCCACCTGAGTACCTATCTCCCTCTGCACGTCCCTCCAAAACTAAGATGTGAACTGAGTACCTCTGTCGGAAATGATAGAAACTGGAACCCCATGCAATCGGACAATTTCCTTGATATAAATCTCAGCTAACCGCTCCGAATAATAAGTAGTACCAACACGAATAAAGTGCGCGGACTTGTTTAGCCGATTCAGAATAACCCATATAGCATCAAACCTCCTCAAAGTCCGTGGAAGCCCAACTACAAAGTCGCTCCCACTTCCACTCTGGAATATCTAACCTCTGAAGAAATCCACCCGGTCTCTGGTGCTCATACTTGACCTGCTGACAGTTGAGACACCGAGCCACGAACTCAACAATATCCCTCTTAATCCGCCTCCGCTATCTCAGATCCTGATACATCTTTGCAGCACCCAGATGGATGGAATACCGCAAACTATGGGCCTCATCTAGAATCAAATCTCGAAGCCCATCCATATTGGGCACGCAAATCCGTCCCTGCATCCTCATGACCCCATCATCACCAATAACCACATCCCTGGCATCACCGCGACGGACCCTGTCCTGAAGAACGAGCAAGTGTGGATCATCATACTGGCGTGCTCTAATCTGATAATAAATAGAAGACCTGGAGGCTACACAAGCCAATACCCGCGGGGGGATCTGATAGATCCAATCTCATCAACTGACCCGCTAAAGCCTGAACATCAAGTGCTAAAAGTCACTTTGCTGCTGGAAGGTAGGCTAGACTCCTCGAACTCTCTGCTCTGCCACTTAGGGCATCGGCCACTACATTGGCCTTCCCCGGATGATATAGAATGGTGAGGTCATAATTCTTGAGGAGCTCCAACCATATCCTCTGACGCAAATTCAGGTCCTTCTACATAAGCAGATGCTGAAAACTACCGTGATCAGTGTAAATCTCACAATGCACTCCATACAAATAGTGAGAAAATACGAAGTCCGGGGTTTCATACCCTCAGGACAAGATTTATAGTCATTACTTACCTCAAACCGGCCCAAAATACTAATCCACGATGCTCTTTCCTCTCGAATCCGCTCCCGACTCTAACCAAAACCAGATTAATATCATCAATATACGCTAAAGGAACAAGGTCCTCTCGAAAATTATCAAAATTAGGCACAATTCCCGAAATTGGCCGAACCCGGCCCTCGGGCCCACATCTCGGAATTCTATAAAAATTGCATCACAAGAATCCTTATCCTTTCCCGAGTCTATACATATAAAATGCATCAAAATCGGACCACAATTGACCCCTAAATTCCTTAATTATAAGTCTCAATTTTCCAATCCCTAAACCCCCAATTTATGCCATTAAATTCCAAGCCTAATCCGTCAAATAACAACATAGAATCGATTTTTAGTCCAAGAAACTTACCTCCACAGAAGACCCTCGAAATCCCTCATCAATTTGCTCCCAAAATGTCTCAACCTGCATGCAAAAGTGATGAAAGTGCCAAAAATTCGCTAAGAGCCCTTTATATCTGATCTGCCCAGCAATTCGCGCACCTATGGCTCCATTAGCGCACCTGCGGTCCTAGGTGCGCACCTACGCATCCGACTTAAGTACCGACTTCTGCACCTACGGACCTCTTCTCGCACCTGTGGGCTCGCAGGTGCAACCAGGCATCCATACCTGCGCTCCTAGGCCAGGTCTCCCTCTTCCGCACCTGCGCTAGGTCTTCGCACCTGCGGACCTCGCACCTGCAGTCCTCCTTCTGCAGGTGCAACCACACCAGCAGTGGTGCACCAACAACAATTTTACTGCAATTTTCCAAGTCCAAACCTCCGTTAACCATACAAAATCAATCCCGAGCCTTTCGGTACCCCAACCAAATATACCAACATTTCATAATTCATCACCCAAACTTATTCGAACCCTCGGGACACTCAAAATAACATCGAAACAAAAATTCGACTCATGATTCAAGCCTAAGAATCCTAATTCTTCCGAAAATCACCAACGATGCCGAAACTAACCAAAACACCTCCGAATGACCTGAAAATTTTCTCACGCGTCAAATATGATATTACGAACCAGCTCCAACTTCCGGAATTCCATTCCAACCCCGATAACCTATTTTCCACTGCCGACCGGAAATCGCCAAAAACTAACTTTCGCCAATTCAAGGCTAATTCTACATCGGACATCAAAACCGCATTCCGAACACACTCATAAGAGCCAAATCACCTAACGAAGCTATCCGAGCCATAAAATCTATATTCCGAGGTTGTTTACTAATAAGTCAACTCCCAATTTACTTTTCCAGCTATTAAGCTAGTTTAAGAGACTAAGTGTCTCAGTTCTCACCACGACCACCCCGAACCCGAACCAACCGACCCAACATATCATAACTAGGTTAACTAGCACATAATAAAGCTGAAATAGGGGAAATAGAGCTATTCTCATGGAACGACCGGCTGGGTCGTTACACAAAGTGCGAATAATAAACATATAAAGGAGGGGGTCCTAAGTTTTTTAGCTTAAAGGATCACCCTGTGCAACATAAGTAATACTTCACAACTCCCTTAGGGTAGGATTTGCTCATATTATTCAGCGGGCACAAACTATCATCTCCTGCTACCCATAAGCCACATAGTACCGCAACCAAAATGTACACTCTGAAGAGACCTTATGGTAATCAAAATTTGTTTCTTTAACCTCTCAAATGTGAATGTAGAATCAATAATAATACAGAAATACCGCAAGCCCAGATACCATCCAATGAAAATATAAGATCTTAGCCCTTTTCAAATTCGAAAACTCCTCAATCATTACATATGAATGTGGAACCTATTAGAACCCTCTCGCGAACCCTCTAGTTTGCTCAAATCCCTAGTGCGCCACCCATACGAGTTGAACGACTTGTTCTTCATTAACACACCAACACCCATAGAAGCAACCTTACCTTAACACAACCAAGTTACTACCTTTTCTTAGCATATTATATCCATCATGAATAACAAACTCAAATTCCAAGATTTCCATATACCCATAAAGTGTAATTTATCATGTATCCAGAAATTTCCTTACTCGAGTCATCCTCGAACTCAACCTCTACAATTCATAATTGATCCACAAGTATGCCTCATACCAATTATTAACAAAACAAATGACCATGCAATTTGATCCTCGATAATAGACTCCCCTACTTGGCTCGAAGCCATAGAACATAACATCAGATTACCAACAATACCTTTACCTATAAATGCCATGATTTCACACCGCAATTTAGAAATATTGTTCATGAACTCATGTAGCACTAATCATACAATACCTCAAATTATCTGCTAAACTCACATTCATCCTCGTGAAAGTCAAGCCAACTTCCTCAAGCGATCCAACTCAAATTGCAACACATATAACCCACTAGTAGAAAGAAATTCTCCCGAAAAAATCCTAAGAATCACGCATCCATAAACTACCCCGCCACATGTGATAACCCACCTACTCAGCCTCAAACTGGAATCTCTTTCTAACCTCATCCTGGTAGCAACCACCATGCAATCTCCAAATCTTCCCGAGTCGGCACTCGTCACCAAGACATAAGAATCTATTTCATTTACCAAATGAATGACATGAAAAATACCTCGACATGCACATAACTCGATATTGTGCAACACATCAAGATATAAATCAAGTACCCTTAGTCCCTTCACATCACAAGAAAAATTCTTCTCGTCACTTCTCAAACCATCTAAGCACATTCCTCAGTTACATAGTACACATCATCTAGTTACCCAACCACTCACTGAGCCATCAATACCACTCCTAGGGACACTACCAGACACATGAGTCCATAAACACATACTCCCAAAATGAAGATCACCGAGCCCAAGCTACGGTCTAAACCTGGCATCAAGTTCTCCAAACTGGCCCATCACAAAAACATAGAGAACACATCTCGCACCTCATCCAAGACATCACAAGGTGTCGATGCACACCTGACACCAAGTGCTTATCATAACATACGAGTGAGTGGAAGTAACTCAAGAGATACGCTCAATCTCAATCAATGTTGCACGATCAAGAAAGAAGGATGTGAAGTTTTCCTACATGCCCTGTAACCTCTCGAAGATAGGTATGGATGTCATCATACCGATCCGCAAGACTCTACTAGACACTTGCTCATGACTCATGAAATCTTTGAACCTAGAGCTCTGATACCAACTTTTCACGACCCAATAATCCAAGTACTCGTGATGGTACCTAACCTGACCTACTAGGTAGGACAAATAATAGTAAACATAATTTAATGATAAAGATAAGAGACAAAAAGTGAAATAACTAAATTTTATACAACTCCCCAAGGACTGGTAGTATAAGTATGAGCCACTAAGACTTAGATATACAAAACTGATAGAAAAATAATACAGCATCCATTTGAAATGTACATAATAAACATTATCCAAATCCATAACTACTAAGAATAAGTGGTAGATATGTATGAAAGTAGGGACATTTTCAAGGCCAGCTCCCACCATGCATAGCAGCATCAACTCCAAGAGCTGCACGCAAGGTGCACAAGTGTAGTATGAGTACAACCGATCCCATGTACTCAATAAGTATCCTAACTAACCTCGGCGAGGTAATAGAAGCAAGAACTATAAATGATACTCGCTGATCACTTGTACAATTCATAAATTCTAACAGGTATAGAGCAAAGATTTGATTAAAGTATGAAATCACAAATAAAACCACCTTGGTCCTCAAAATTCTATTAACATATTCTCGTAAGTCAATAATCCAGCATATAAAGAACATATGCAAATAAATCAGGTAAAATACCATAGAGATTGCAAATAAAGATGAAATGCAACAACTAAGTATCAATCTGTAGCGGTGCACAACTTGATCAAAAAAGAAAACACAACACGGTACTCGCACTACCCAAACCTTACGTGTTGTACAAACAATTCAACATGCTACATGGACAACTCACATGCTAATAATATCAATCGCACCGGAACCTCAGGTGATGCACGAACAAATCACGTTCTATAATATCAATATTTGGATCGGCACAGAAAAGTCTCGTTCCAATAATCACAATATACCCGATGTGGTCAGAGGCTCAATTAAAATCCACCTGGCATGGTTATATGTAACGACCCGACCGGTCGTTCCGAGAATTTAGCCCCGTTTCCCCCATTTCTGCTTCTTTTTAGGTGGTTCAGCTTCATTTATGTGTGTTGGGTCGGTTGATCGGGTTCAGAGTGGTCATGATGAGAATTGAGGCATAGTCTCTTAAAGTAGCCTAATAGTTGAGAAAGTCAACTAAGAGTTGACTTATTGGTGAACGACCTCTGAATACGGATTTTATTGCTTGGGTAGCTTCGTTAGGTGATTTGGGACTTATGAGTGTGTTCAGAATATTTTTGTGATGTCCAGTGTAGAATTAGGCTTGAATTGGCGAAAATTAGTTTTTTCCGATTTCTGGTCGGCAGTGAAAAATAGGCTATGGGGGTCGGAATGGAATTACGGAACATGGAGCAGGTTCGTAATGTCATTTTGGATATTTCTGCAAAATTTCAGGTCAATCGAAGATGTTTTGGTTGGTTTCGGCGTAGTTGGTGAAATTTGGAAGTTTCAAAGTTCATAGGCTTGATGTAATTTTGGTGTTTTCATGTTGTTTTTGGTGTTTCGAAGGCTCGAATAAGTTGGACTAATACTATGGGATGTGTTGGTATGTTTAGTTGGGGCCCTGAGGGGCTTGGGATTGATTTCGGATGGTTGGCGGGGCTTTGAACTTGGAAATTGCAGCAATAGCTGCTTGTGTGAAGTTCTGGTGTTGACCTGCGGTAGGGCAGACGCATGTGCGAAGGGCAGTGCGCAGGTGAGAAAAAGGCTAGGCAGGGGATTTTTCCGTAGGTGCGAAGTTTGGGCCGTACTTGCGAAGCCGCATGTGCGGAATTTGGTCCGTCAAGTGGGATTCTGCAGGTGAACACCTGGGACCGCATGTGTGGGTCCGCAGGTGCGACTAAATATCCGCAGGTGCAGAAATGCTGGCAGAAACAGTATATAAGTGGCATCCGTGAAATTCATTTCATTTCACCATTTTTGCATGCGAGATGAGTTCTTTTGAACGCAGATTGGAGAGGGGATTCGTGATTCTTCAGGAAAGGTAAGTTCTCGGGTTATTAATATCATTTCTATGCTATTTTAATTCGGATTAGGCTTGTATTTGAAGGATTAAAGTAAGAAAAGTTTGGAAAATGGGAGGAAAGAGTCGGGAATTTCTTTTGGAAATTTTAGTGGGCAATTGTAGTCCGATTTTGATGTTTTTGGTATGTACGGTCTCGTGAGAGGATAAGGGTTCTTGTGATGTAAATTTTATCGGGTTTCAAGACGTGGTCCCGGGGCTCAGGTTTGGCTGAATTTCGAGATTCTTGTATAAATTGATAATTTCTATTGGGTTGTGTTCCTTGAGTATATATTAATGATGTTGAACTGGTTTTGGCTAGATTCGGAGCAATCGGGAGCCAATTTGAGGGGCAAAAGCATAACAGACTAGTGTTGTTGCCCGGTAGAGGTAAGTAATGGTTATAAATCTTGTCCTGAGGGTATGGAACCCCGGACTGCATATTTTCTCACTGATTTTGGAATGGCACACATGTCGGATGACGAGTATGGCGCGTACTGATTTTTGGACTGGACTAGGTCCTCTCCGCGGCAACTAATGAGTTGCATATTTACTCAAAACCTTATGTTAAATTATGTTCTAAAGATTTGTGAAATATTTGGGCTATATGCCGTGTTTGGGGCCTCATGCCGATCTGTGTAGACCCCTTGGGGGCTTTTTACTGATGTTTTACTTCACTATGTATTGATGATTTCATTTTGCTGCATTGTGCATACTGTTTTCGAAACTCAGCATAATTTACACAACTTTGAGATTTAAACTGATGTTTTGGTTCGAGTACCCTGTTTTACTGATTCGCCCGAGGGGCCTTTTGAGTGGTTCTGCTGAGTGTGGCCGAGGGCCAAGAGTGATGGTGAGGTGTTGAGTGATATTAGAGATGGGGCTGAAGGAGCCCCTCCGGAGTCTGTACACACCCCCCAGTGGGCGCACCGAGTGCCGAGTGACGAGTGATTGGGAGGCCGAGTGACTAGTGATTGGGAGGCATGAGTGACTGTGAGGTGCTGAGTGATGGTGAGGTGCCGAGTGATGGTGAGGCATGCCCGAGGGGTTGATTATGGTACATGTTTTTGCCCGAGGGGCTACTTATGATTTTACTACTTCCATTTTCATACTAAATCTTTCGGTTTGGAGTTGTTAAACATATGAATTATTTAAAGGATTTTTTTCTGAAGATGATTTTAAGGCATGACGATTTCACATATCTATGTTATAATGTTGGAAAGAAAGGCTGTGCCTCTTGTGATTTGATGACATTGATTTTATGTGTTTCTTGCTTCTCAGACTTGATTTATTTTCATTACTACTGAGTTGGTGTACTCACTTTACTCCCTGCACCTTGTGTGCAGATTCAGGTGTTAGGGCAGGGTGAGCTATCTATCTATTCCATAGATTCTCGGAGATTCGCAAGGTAGCTGCATGCATCCGCAGTCCTGCACCCTCCCTTGTTTAAAATTATAGAATTTATTTTTGTTGAGTTGTATATTTATGTAGATGCTCATGACCAGTGACTCCGGGTTCTCGGGGGTTGTATTTAATGTTTAGTATAGATTTAACTGTTTTATAAATGTTTAAAGGAAACTTTTATGGGTAATCGGTATAGTGAAGAGGTAAATTGTAGTTTATTATGATTTGAGTGAAGTTTTGGCTGGCCTAGTTCCATGATAGGCGCCATCACAACTGGCCTGGATTTGGGGTCGTGACATATTGGTATTAGAGCGCTAGGTTACATAGGACTCACCGATCATGAGCAGGTTTAGTAGAGTCTTGCGGATCGGTAGGGAGACGTCTGTACTTATCGTCGAGAGGCTGCGGAACCCTTAGGAATATCTCACATTTAAAAAAAAATTCTTGTCGTGCGAATCCATTGTATTCAGCCAAGAGCGTAAGTCTTGAATTCCTTCAGTGTATTCGAACGCGCACAAGGGCGCTTGGTATCAGTTGTGCATCGACGACTTGTGGCTTCCATGGATGAGATGTGACTTTGGCATGTTGGTAATGGGCCAGTCTAGAGGACTTGAGGCCGGATTCATTCTGTGGCTTGATTGCTGAGATTTTCGTTGCGTGGGCACATGTAATTGGGGACTTGTATGTCCGTTTGAGTTCTTATTGATGAGAATTGGTGTCCAGATGCCTATGTGGTGGGTGTGATTTTATGGTTAGATGTGTTCAGATTGTGAATTATGTCAAAAAGGGTTGGCTGGAAATGTGGCAAGATTTATTGAGTGTTTGATTTCTGTCTCGATTTGGTATGTGGCCTTGAGTTTTGAGTATGTTGGAAGATCTCTCATGTTATGTAGTTGTGGAGTGAAGGGGATTTATCTGTTGGGTTATGAGTCCCTGGTGATGTCTTTGAGTTGATCACTTGCCCCAGTAACGTTCATGTATTTGATTGACGGTGTATTCCAGCCGTATTAGCACTCCTTGTTATTGTATTCATTGATGGCGTCCTGGCATATTCGCGTAGCCAGGAGTAGCATACTCAGTATCTGAGGATGACATTATAAGGATTCAGGGAGAAAAGGCTCTATGCCAATTCCCCGAGTGTGAATTTTGGCTCAGCTCAGTAGCATTCTTGGGACACGTGGTGTCCAGTGAGGGTATCCATGTGGTCAGACATGTGTGGGTAGAGATTCCAGAAGCTCGAGATTTCTGTGGCCACCGCTCCGGTGTTAGTTCTGCCATCGGCTTCAGGTTTTTACCGCGTATTGTGGTGCCTTGAGGGTAGGCATTGGTTGTGTTCAGATGCAGGAAGGTGTAGTGATTGCGTGATAGTTCTGGTCTTCAGAAGTGTATGGAGAGGTAGCAATTGAGGCTAAGCGAGCAGGGTTATCTCCTGCGGGTTATCCCAGGGCGTGTGGTCCCTATGTAGTTCTGTAATAAGTTCTCTTATACCAATAAAAGATATATGTTGTGATTGGAGTTTAGATCGCTTGTGGAAGTTGGCGTGACTATCGCGATGGTGGATGCGAGATTGGCAATTGATTTGAATGTTAGATGGTTTGGGTCGTATAAGCTTATGGAGGATTTAGTTGAATCCCACCACAGCATGGTGGCAGTGATAATGTGTGGGCATAGTCTTGTTTGTCTTGATACTTGGCTTTGATCCAAGTGGGGGAGTTCGTTATTGATAAGTTGATTATATGATTATGTGTGGTGTTGGTTTCAGTGCGAGGCATAGTGGTAAATCAGTTATGACCTGCAGGTATGGGGTCTGGGAATGTCACGAGTAAGTGGAATTTCTTCTATATAGGTTGTAGTGTATTTGTTTGGGTATTTGGGTTCTATTGAATGATTTAGTGGAAATATAAAAAAGTGTAGTGTGCGCAGTGTATGAATTTGTTTGTGGCTTCAAGTGAGTGGATTACTTTCCTAGTATGTTAGTGTGCAAACGGGTCAGGTCAATTCTGTCTAATTGGTCGGTGTGATTGTGATTTACTTTAGAGGATTTCAAGACTGGTGGTATTCTACATCATCACGGATTCTACATATCGGTATTAGGAAGGTGAAAGTAATGGCTTTAGATTCGCAGAAGTCTCTTCAGGGTAAGTTTTTCTAATGTGGTGCTTTTGGGGATAATTGAGGGAGTATTACGTCGCTTATGAGTCTTAGACGGTATGGTTTTGTGCTTGGGTCGCGTGTGGTGAGTCTGGGTTGCAAATTTGTGGTATTACGGCAGGAAGAGGTATCAATTTGAAGGTAAGTTATAAGAAACTTGGGTAAATATGGCAACTTGGTAGTAGGTCGGATCGGCATGGTAAGGGATACGATTAGTTATTTGGGTGTTCATAAGGTGACAATTTTTTTGGGTGTATCTTAGCAATGCTCTTGGATTTTTGGTGGCCTGCGTAGTTTGGTTGAGTTAGAAGAGTTCAATCCTAATGGTTTGGTGTTGTGCAAATGGTATTTCGGATAGTTCCTGATGGTTTCTACCGCAGTTAAGGGTGAAAGTTCTCTTATGGCGTGTAGTGAGTTTGTTTCTAAATGGGATCCAATGGGAGTTCTTAGCTAGTTGGGTACGTAGTTGTTTGTGGCTCAGAAGGGGCCATGGAGATCCCGTATTTTTCCTAGTTTGGCATGGCGTGTGCGATATGTTGGGTAGAGTTGAGATTTGCATAGGTGAGGTCACGGTTCGGTTCTGGAAGGAAGGTCATAAATTCTTAGGCAGCATGGGCAATTTCAGATGACTAGGTAGATGATATCACTAATTGGTACGACGTGATGAGGGTATACATATTTCTGAAAGAGAAATGTGTTTGAGTTAAGGGTACTTCATTCGTATTGCGGCGCCCTATTGTTGGATCGACTGTTGATATTCAAGGTTGCTTGGTAAACAGAAGGATGATAGCGGCATACCTCGTGAAATGAGTGAGTATTTGGGATGTGTTATGTATTCGAGCGGTGGAGTTGTGATCACATATGGTAATCCGTACATTTCACGGATCTTGAGACTGTGAGTTCTTATAAACAGGATATTTGGTTGTAGTGAACTGTGAAGATACGAGCAGAGCTAGTCGGATATTAGTATGTACCATGATTCTGTCATTCTGAACTTTTTGGTAAGTTATCTACCTGTTGTGGGTGATCAAAATTAATTTAGGGTCACTGGTAGGCTAATATGGGTGCATGTTCTGCACCGAGTAAGAATTGTCGGCTCCGAGTTTCTATTATTGAGAAAGGTACCATATTGAGCTTATTCATGTTCTAGAGTGATGTTATGAGTTACCCTTCGGTGTTGCGAGAAGTGGTGATTATTCGTTATATGCACATATTGTGCGGTTCTAATTGGGCTTATTAGCTATATTTGAGTAAGGTATATAATTTGGGTGTTGCGGGATTGAGACGTGTGGTTATATACCTTTTGTTTCGGGTGGAATGGTATCGTCCGGTTTTTCCCATGCTTATGGCAATGCACTTTGAGTACTTGATGTCGAATTTCGAATGGTTATTGATATTTGGGCAAGGTGTCTTGAAATATTTTCAAGTGGACCAACACTGGATGAGATCGCGCAGTGTAGCAGAGTTATGTAGGGGTATGACATTTGGTATCGGGTTCATGTGTTTTTTGATTTTGCGGTGTGTTCCGGGTGGTTAGTATGATATGGTGACGGTAATTGTTAATGGAAGGATGATCCTCTCGTGTGGACCTTTTACATAATTTGATTGCATTAGGATGTTGCAGTTAAGTGCACGAGTTGCACTGGTTTTGGCTTCGAATTGTATCGATTTGTCATGTCTTCAGGGTGGTTGTGATGGATGATAGGAGGTCATGGGACCTAGAATGAATATTTTCGGAATTTTCTACAGCATAGTTGGCAGGATAAATATCGGGAGTCGGCTTGGAAATCTTATATAATTCCTGTTTGGGAAGGGGGAGTTTCATGTCTGGTTGATCGAACGAATGGTTGTTAGTTCTATGTGCTTCTTTCATCATCGGCAGTGTATGAAAGTGTTAGAGCGAGGCATTTCCTTATAAGAGGTTGTGTACCGGTATGGGGTTGTTCTAAGCAGTTATGGTGGTTGAGAGTTATTGCTATGAGTGTTTGAGTCACGCGGTGTATTATGTGATTTCATCTGGGGTACGTATAGAGCTTGATTCAGCATGTTCAGACTTGTTCAGTTTATAGTTACGAAAATTTTGATCTTATACGCCATTTCAAAAGTGGGAATTTGGTTCTAAGGTTTACGGGCCAGGATATGGGATTTCAAATTTTCAACGATATTGTGCTATTGGGCTTATATGGGATAGGGTGACGCGGGATCACCTCCAGGTATGTGCATGGTAAGCTACGTAACAACTTGATAATGTTGGGGAACAACTCTTGGCACGTTCGAGGACGAACACATGTTTAAGTGGGGGAGGATGTAACGACCCGACCGGTCGTTCTGAGAATTTAGCCGCGTTTCCCCCGTTTCTGCTTCTTTTTAGGTGGTTCAGCTTCATTTATGTGTGTTGGGTCGGTTGGTTCGGGTTCAGAGTGGTCATGATGAGAATTGAGGCATTTAGTATCTTAAAGTAGCCTAATAGTTGAGAAAGTCAACTGAGAGTTGACTTATTAGTGAACGACCCCGGAATGCGAATTTTATGGCTTGGATAGCTTCGTTAGGTGATTTGGGACTTAGGAGGGTGTTCGGAATATTTTTTTGATGTCCGGTGTAGAATAAGGCTTGAATTGGCGAAAGCTAGTTTTTGGCGATTTCCGGTCGGCAATGGAAAATAGGCTATCAGGGTCGGAATGGAATTTCGGAAGTTGGAGCAGGTTCGTAATGTCATTTTGGATATGTCTGTAAAATTTCAGGTCAATCGGAGGTGTTTTGGTTGGTTTCGGCGTAGTTGGCGAAATTTGGAAGTTTCAAAGTTCATAGGCTTGAATTTGATGTAATTTTGGTGTTTTCATGTTCTTTTTGGTGTTTCGAAGGCTCTACAAGTTGGAATAATGCTATGGGGTGTGTTGGTATGTTTGATTGGGGCCACGAGGGGCTCGGGATTCATCTCGGATGGTTTGCAGGATTTTGAACTTGGAAATTGCAGCAATAGCTGCTGGTGTGAAGTTCTGGTGTTGACCGCACCTGCGGTAGGGCACCCGCTGGTGCGATGTCGCAGGTGCGGTGGGCAATGCGCAAGTGCGAAAAAGGCTAGGCAGGGGATTTTTCCGCAGGTACGAAGTTTGGGCCGCACCTGCGAAGCCGCATGTGTGGAATTTGGTCCGTTAAGTGGGATTCCGCAGGTGCGGGTCCGCAGGTGCGACTAAATATTCGAAGGTGCGGAAATGCTGGCAGAAACAGTATATAAGAGGCATCCGTGAAATTCATTTCATTTCACCATTTTTGCATGCGAGAGGAGCTCTTTTGAAGGCAGATTGGAGAGAGGATTCGTGATTCTTCAGGAAAGGTAAGTTCTCGTGTTATTAACATCATTTCTATGCTATTTTAATTCAGATTAGGCTTGTATTTGAAGGATTAAAGTAAGAAAAGTTTGGAAAATGGGAGGAAAGAGTTGGGAATTTCTTTTGGAAATTTTAGTGGGCAATTGTGGTCCGATTACGATGTTTTTGGTATGTACGGTCTCGTGGGAGGATAAAGGTTCTTGTGATGTAAATTTTATCAGATTCTGAGACGTGGGCCCGGGGCTCAGGTTTGGCCGAATTTCGAGATTCTTGTATAAATTGATAATTTTTATTCGGTTGTGTTCCTTGAGTATATATTAATGATGTTGAACTGGTTTTGACTAGATTCGTTGCAATTGGGAGCCAATTTGAGGGGCAAAAGCATAACGGACTAGTGTTGTGTCTCGGTGGAGGTAAGTAATGGTTATAAGTCTTGTCCTGAGGGTATGGAACCCCAGACTGCATATTTTCTCACTGATTTTGGAATGGCGCACATGTCGGATGACGAGTATGTGGCGCGTACTGATTTTTGAATTGGACTAGGTCCTCTCCGCGGCAACTAATGATTTGCATATTTACTCAAAACCTTATGTTAAATTATGTTCTAAAGATTTCTTAAATATTTGGGCTATAAGCCGTGTTTGGGGCCTCGTGCCGATCTGTGTAGACCCCTTGGGGGCTTTTTACTGATGTTTTACTTCACTATGTATTGATGAGTTCACTCTGCTGCATTGTGCATACTGTTTTCGATACTCAACATGATTTACACCACTTTGACATTAAAACTGATGTTTTGGGTCGAGTAGCCTGTTTTACTGATTCGCCCGAGGGGCCTTTTGAGTGGTTCTGTTGAGTGTGGCCGAGGGCCAAGAGTGATGGTGAGGTGCTGAGTGATATTAGCGCTTGGGCTGAAGGAGCCCCTCCGGAGTCTGTACACACCCCCAGTGAGTGCACCGAGTGCCGAGTGACGAGTGATTGAGAGGCATGAGTGACTGTTAGGTGCTGAGTGATTGTGAGGCATGCCCCAGGGGCTGATTATGATACATGTTTTTGCCCGAGGGGCTACTTATGATTTTACTACTTCCATTTGCATACTAAATCTTTCGGTTTGAAGTTGTTAAACATATGAATTCTTTAAAGGATTTTTTTTCTGAAGATGATTTTAAGGCATGACGATTTCACATATCTATGTTATACTGTTGGAAAGAAAGGTTGTGTCTCTTGTGATTTGATGACATTGATTTTATGTGTTTCTTGCTGCTCAGACTTGATTTATTTTCATTACTACTGAGTTGGTGTACTCACATTACTCCCTGCACCTTGTGTGCAGATTCAGGTGTTAGGGCAGGGTGAGCCACCTATCTGTTCCAGAGATTCTCGGAGATTCGCAAGGTAGCTGCATGCATCCGCAGTCCTGCACCCTCCCTTGTTTAAAATTATAGAATTTATTTTCGTTGAGTTTTATATTTATGTAGATGCTCATGACCAGTGACTACGGGTTCTCGAGGGTTGTATTTAATTTTTAGTATAGATTTAACTGTTTTATAAATGTTTAAAGGAAACTTTTATGGGTAATCGGTATAGTAAAGAGGTAAATGGGAGTTTATTATGATTTGAGTGAAGTTTTGGCTGGCTTAGTTCCATGATAGGCGCCATCACGACTAGCCTGGATTTGGGGTCGTGACATTATAGGCATAACAACATAATCTTCCTAACGTGGTCACAAGAATAACAACACAATCCACCCGGATGGTCAAAGGCATAACAACACAATTCGCCCCATGTGATCACATGCATAAGAACAGAATTTTCCCGGCGTGGTCACAAGCATCTAGTCCAAGTCATATCACAGAAGCAAGTATACAAGATTACATGTATAGGATGAGTGATCATGCTCCTGGACTTGTATAAATGACATGCTAAAGTGTATGCATGTGAAAAGTGTGCTATCATAGCTCGAATCGACAATTTCATCACGGAAATAGCAATTATCAAGTTCATTCAGGGAATTAGCCTCTGTGTAACCTCAAAAATAGATCATATAATTCACAAAAAGATTACAATATGCGAATAATCACCACATAAGGCTTAATTGACAACACAAGGTATATCATAGCCTAAGCACTATCCCGAGCATGGATAAATATCCCGGTACTCGCGCATGGTCTCAAACCCCACACATATGTGCACCCATAGAACATGGCTATCACAAATAAATCATGCAACTAGTGCCTCAACCAAGTTTAGATAAGATACCAACCTCAAGCAAGCCAAATCAAATATTGATCAAGCCAAACAATACTTTAGAAATGCCATCCCGTGAAAATTGACCTCCGAACTGCTCGAAACTAGCCAAAAGCATCTTAACATCATCAAATAATGCCATAGGAAACAAACTCAAACTATAAAAGTCGAATCTTTAATGAAATATTCAAAGTCAACAAAAATGTCAATCCGGGCCTTCATCTCAAAACCCAACTAAACTCACAAATTCTGATAACCCATTCGAACATGAGTCCAACCATACTAATTTCCCTAAAATCCGACTACGAAACGATGCTCAAAACTCAATAATTCACTTTAGAAAATTTTAGACAAAATCCCCAATTTCTCTTTTAAATTCATAATCAAAATGTCAAAATCGAAGATGGAATCATGAAATATAATCAAAACCCAGTCAAAAATACTTAACCCAATTCATGTGGTGCAAATACTCTCCAAAATTGCCCAAATCCGAGTTCCCCAACTTAAAATATGATAAATGAGCTGAAGGTCTGAAATAGAATACTTTATAATCACTGCCCAACTATATGCACTAAGATCGCGATATATCCCTCGCAATCGTATAGAAGAAAAATGGCATTGTCCAAAATTCACATCGTGTTGGCGACACAGCCCACGCGAATGTGACCACCACAGGAATAAAGCAGCGCGAACGTGTCAATCTGCACGGGAACACAAAGACAAATTCACTCAGCACCCACGCTGCCTTGCGATCGTGTACCTACTACTTCACTGTGATAATCAAGATCCTCAAGCTCCGTGAATGCAGTCTTCAATTCACGAACGCGTAGGAAAAATTACCTAGATCCAACTTTGCATATCGCAATCGCGTTTATTCTCTCACAATCGCAGAGGGAAAGCAACACCAGAAAATCCGAACAAACCAACAATCAAATATGAAGGAAAATGGTCCGATTCCACCCCGAAACTCATCCGATCCTCTCGGGACATCGCTTGAACATATCAACAAGCCCAAAAACATAATATGCACCTAATCGAGGCCTCAAATCACTCATAACAACGTCAAAACTGGAATCGTCGATCAAGATTAATCTCTTAAGTTTATTAAATTCAAACTTCGAACCAATCGTTCGATTCAAGACTATCCAATCCCTACAAACCCAAATTTTGAATACAAAAAAAAATGACCAAATGAACATATTCAAACTACTGAAATGACTATCTGAACCCGATAACATCAAAGTCAACTCCCGGTCAAACCTATGAACTTTCCAAGCCTACAAATTGCAAACTTTCACCAAATAGTGCTAAAAACGTACTAGAAATATCCAAATGCAAATCCGAGCATCTGCCCAAGTCCGAAATCAACATGTGGACCTACCGGAACCATCAAAACTCCGATCCGAAGTTTGAATTTTTGGAGTTTCCAACCCGATAGTGAATTTTTGATCTGAGGGTCGGAATGGAATTTCGAAAGTTGCAGTAGTTCCGTCATGTCATTTGGGATGTGTGTGCAAAATTTGAGGTCATTCGGATGAGTTTAGATGTGTTTCGGCGTCAGATGTGAATTCTAGAGTTTTCCTAAGTTCCTAGGCCTGAACCTATGCATAATCGATGATTTTGATGGTATGAGACGTGTTTTTAAGGCTCAACCTAGTTCAAATAAGGTGTTAATGTTGGTTGGTGGTTTTGGTTGAGGTCCCAGGGGCCTCGAGGTTGTATCAGATGCTTAACGGGAGAAAATTTGGGACTTAGCTACTGCTAAACTAGGCCTCTTCTGGTGTCTTCGCACCTTCGAAGGTTTTTCCGCAGGTGCGGACTCGCAGTCGCGTGGGGATTGATCGAATGTGCGATAGAGGGGAGTTTTGACCAGTGGTCGCACGTGCGACCTGGGTTCCGCAGGTGCAGGACCGCAGGCACGACCAAACGACTGCAGGTGCGGCCCCGGTGTAACTTAAGTGATTTCCGCACCTGCGATGCTTTTTCCGCAGGTGCGGTGATCGAAACCGCAGGTGGGATGATTGAAATCGCAGGTGCGAATTCCCTGTGTGTTTTATTCCAAAAATCCGAGAGTTTATTTCATAATTCAAAAAATCATGTAAGGGCTCAAGAATTGGCGATTTTTTGTGGGTTTTGAAGAGAAGGATCATAGGTAACATTTTCTAATCCTAATTCATTATTAGACCATTAATCCCTGTTGTTTTATTTAGTTTAATTATCAAAAATGGGGGAAAACCATAGGAAATTGATGAAATTTCCCCAACCCGAAATTCTGAAAGTTTATGGGGGTTTTTGGCATCGGATTTCAATTGTTTCTGGTTGAATGAGTCCGTGAGTGAATGGGTGTCCGGAAAATATAACTTGTACCCGATTCCGAGACGTTGGCCCGAGGGGTATTTTGGTCATTTTACCTAATTTCTCACCTTAGCTTGAATTAAATAGTAAAAAATCAGTTGCATGAGATGTTATTTACGATATGTAATTGAATTGTATAGAATTGGTCCATTTGGAGTCGGATACTCGTGGCAAACGTGTGGTTTCAAGTTGATTTTGAGCCGGTTCGAGGTAAGTGGCTTGTCTAACCTTGTGTGGGGGACCTTACCCCTTAGGATGTGATATTTGGTAATTGAATGCCTTGTACGTGAGGTGACGAGCGCGTACTTGTGCTAATTGTTGAAACATCCGGTTTTACTTTAAATATTTAGCCTGAGTTTCTTTCATACCTGTTTTATTCTAATTGCAACTATAGTGTATGTTAGCTTAGAAAAATCATGCCTAGTTGCCCTGAATTGCCTATTTGCTTAATTTGCCTTAATTTCACTACATGAAGCATGTTAGACTAGAATTACTTGTTTCCTTGTATTTTTGCACTCTAATTTTGAACGTCCTCTTTCTGTGGCTGCATATTTAATTTGGGACTACAGGACGTTATCCCGGGAGATCCCCCTGCATATTTACTTTGGGATTACGGGACGTTATCCCGGGAGATCCCCCTGCATATTTACTTTGGGACTACGGGACGTTATCCCGGGAGATCCCCCTGCATATTTACTTTGGGACTATGGGACGTTATCCCGGGAGATCCCCCTGCACATTTACTTTGGGACTACGGGACGGTATCCCGGGAGATCCCCCTGCACACTAATAGCTGGACTATGGAACGGTATCCCAGGAGATCCTTCGGATATACATATGATGGGCTACGGGACGGTATCCCGGGAGATCCCCCTGCACACTAATAGCTGGACTATGGAACGGTATCCCAGGAGATCCTTCGGATATACATATGATGGGCTACGGGACGGTATCCCGGGAGATCCACTAGACAGTTGAGAAAAGGACTGCATGACGGTATCCTGGGAGATCCTCATTGTTACCATCGTTGTTGAGCTGTTCGTACTCCGTGTTTACTCTGTTCTTGTGTTTTGTTATTGCCTCGTTTGACCTGTCTTACTTCACTGCTGTATTCATTATTACTGTCCGTTTTCATACTGTAAATCCCTATTATATTGTTTAACCTCAGTAGGGCCCTAACCTTCCTCGTCACCACCCGTCCGAGGTTAGGCTTGGCACTTACTGAGTACCGTTGTGGTGTACTCATGCCCTTTCCTGCGCATGTTTTTCATGTGCAGATCCAGGTACCTCCACTCAGGCGCCCTATCCCCGAGTTTGAGAGATCCAGCAGAGACTTCGAGGTACATTTGCCGCGTCCGCAGACCAGGAGTCTCTATCTTATTCCAACTTTTGTGAAAAGTTTTTCCTCCCTTACAGTTGTGTAGACATTCTGGAGTTAGAGCAGTGTATTATATTTCTGTTAGCCTGTGGTTCCCGTGAGTTTTCTGTTTTGGGGTGATATTGTAGACTTCCGTATTATTTTGGGTTGTATATGCCAAGTGGCATTTACATACAGTCTTTCTTTTAAATTGTTCAGTTTTTACTTTATTATTCATCAAGTTATGTTGATATTCCGCATTGCTAGGCTTACCTAGTTATAGGGACTAGGTGCCACCACGACATGTTCATGGAGGGGGAACTGGGGTCGTGACAATAATATACCAAGCTACTCATGACCTCAAAACTCCGAACCGAATGTAAATACTCAAGACGATCGATCGGGCCATTATTATAATACTAATATATCTAATCAAATTCAATGTGTGCAATTACCTAATAATGATGAATAAGTGCATCTTTTGGTTATTGACAAACAATTGCCATATTTGTATTAATGTAGCTAAATTACTATTTTACACTAACAAACAACTAATAATCAATGACCACCCCTATTCTTATTATATATGATTGATATAATAATTATTTAACCTGAGTAGATGAAGGGGTAAATTTAAGTTATTTTAACACTTCGACCATTGTGGAGAATATACCTACAATGGAGTTGAATGTATTCGACCATCTATTGGATTATATTAAGAATATAATTATAGAACAGTAGTGGATAGAGTATAGATTGAATTCACGTGAACTATTTAAGTTCATTGCGGGAAATTCAAATATTCTGATCCCTAGATCAGAATCTTTTATTTGAACATCTTTATTCTACTTTTGGTTTTTTTTGCAGGTTAGTATTCTCAAATGGCAAAAAAAAAAAAAAAAAAAAAATATATATATATATATAAGGCAGAAAAATAAATTAGGAACTAAAAGACAACAAGTAAATAAATAATTTAATTTATTATCTCCCTTCATAGCAACATATATTTTCACGTATAAGGAAAAAGAATAAATTAGCGAATGTCGCTCTCTTTCCTGATCCTGTCTTCAGATTTCTCGGATAAGCCTATCTAGTGACTCCCTGATGAAGATCTTGTCTATGCTTGGGCTTGGCCCCAGAGGAATTTCTCTGTTATGTGGTTGAGATGTCTATATGCACTAGTTTACTTGGAAGAATAATGAATAGTTTTGGATAAGATCTATTACATTTATTGTAACGACCCGGTCGGTCGTTTCGAGAATTTAGCCCTGTTTTTCCCGTTTCAGCTTCATTTATGTGTGTTGGGTCGGTTGGTTCGTGTTCAGAGTGGTCATGATGAGAATTGGGGCATTTAGTCTCTTAAAGTAGCCTAATAGTTGTGAAAGTCAACTGAGAGTTGACTTATTGGTGAACGACCCCGAATGCAGATTTTATGGCTTGGATAGCTTCGTTAGGTGATTTGGGACTTAGGAGGGTGTTCGGAATTTTTTTTGATGTACGGTGAAGAATTAGGCCTGAATTGGCGAAAGTTAG
Organism: Nicotiana paniculata; assembly: GCA_005239505.1. Classification (NCBI taxonomy): domain Eukaryota; kingdom Viridiplantae; phylum Streptophyta; class Magnoliopsida; order Solanales; family Solanaceae; genus Nicotiana; species Nicotiana paniculata. The sequence goes on from ML340627.1 coordinate 46,572, forward strand.
TTTTGGAGATTTTCGGCCGGCAGTGGAAATTAGGCTATCGAGGTCGAATGGAATTCCAGAAGTTGGATCAGGTTCGTAATGTCATTTTGGATATGTCTGCAAATTTCGGATTAATCGGAGGTGTTTTGGTTGGTTTCGACGTAGTTGGCGAATTTTAGAAGTTTCTAAGTTCTTAGGCTTGAATTTGATGTAAATTTGGTGTTTTCGTGTTGTTTTTGGTGTTCCGAGGGCTCGACTAAGTTTGAATGATGTTATGGGATAGGTCGGTATGTTTGGTTGGGGCCCCGAGGGGCTCGGGACTGTTTCGGATGGTTGACGGGAAGTTGGAGTGGATTATGGAAAATCTGCTGTGCTGTTGCTGGTGTTTTCGCATCTGCGAAAGGGGAGTCGCAGGTGCGATCACGCAGGTGCGGAAATGGGGATCGCAGGTGCGATTTTAGCATATATAGGAGAATCCGCAGGTGCGAGGATTTTTGTCGCACCTGCGATTGCGCAGGTGCGAAAGTGAAGTCGCAGGCGCGAGGTTTGGCCGTTAAGTTGGTTATCGCAGGTGTGCACCCTGGGACCGCAGGTGCGGGTCCGCAGGTGCAGACAATATTCCGCAGGAGCGGAAATGACCGTGCAGAACAATATAAAAGGACCCCCCCTCCGCGAAATTTATTAAGTTTTCATCAAATTGCATGCGGGGGAGTCAATTAAAGAGGGTTTTGAGAGGGGATTTCCAGGTTCTTCAGCTAAGGTGAGTTTTTTGATTTGTTAATCCCGTTCCTATGCTATTTTTATTGAGATTAGGCTTAAAAATTTAATGTTTTGGGTAAGAAAAGTTGGAAAAATGGGAGGAAGGAATTGGGACTTCTTCTGAAGTTTTGGAGTGGCAATTGTGGTTTGATTTTAGTGTTCTTGGTATGTATAGAATCGTGGGAGGACGAGGATTCTAGTGATGTAAAAATTTTAGGATTTGGAGATGTGGGCCCGAGGCTCGGGTTGGTCCGAATTTCGAGATTTTGTTTAAATTTGATGATTTTTGATTGGGTTGTGTTCCATGAGTATATTTTGATGATGTTATCTAGTTTTTGGCTAGATTCGGAGCAATCGGGAGCCAATTGAGGGAAAAAGGCATAGCAGACTAGTGTTGCGACCCAGTAGAGGTAAGTAATGGTCTTAAATTTTGTCCTGAGGGTATGGAACCCCGGACTGCATGATTTTCTCACTGAATTTGGAATGGCGCACATGTCGGATGACGAACATGTGGCGCGTACTGATTTTGATTGGACTAGGTTCTCCCCGCAACAACTAATGAGTTGCGTATTTACTCAAAAACTTGTGTTAAATTATGTTCGAAAGATTTGTGAAATATTTGGGCTATAGGCCGTGTTTGGGGCCTCGTACCGATCTGTTTAGACTCTTTGAGGGTGTTTTACTGTTGTTTTCCTCACTACCTGTTGATAGTTTTACTCAGCATCATTATGCATACTGTTTTATTTGAAACTCAGCCTGATTTACACTACATGAGCATTAAAATGATGTTTTCGGGTTGAGTACCCCGTTCTACTACTTTGCCCGAGGGGCTTTTCGAATGGTTCCACCGAGTGTGGCCGAGGGCCAAGAGTGATGGTGAGGTGATGAGTGATATTAGCGCTTGGGCTGAAGGAGCCCCTTCGGAGTCTGTACACACCCCTAGTGAGCGCATCGAGTGCGAGTGATTGGGAGGCATGAGTGGCTGTGAGGTGCTGAGTGATTGTGAGGTGCTGAGGGATTGTGAGGCATGCCCGAGGGGCTGATTATGAAACATGTTTTTGCCCGAGGGGGTACTTATGATTTTACTACATTCATTTGCATACGAAATCTTTGTTTTAAAGTTACTAAGAATGTGCATTGTTTTAAGAACTTTTATGAAGTTGATTTCGAAGGCATGATGATTTCGTATATCTATGTATACTATTGGAAAGTAAGGCTGTGTATATTGTGACATTGATTTTTATTTGGTTCCTTGCTACTTAGGCTTGATTTATTTCCATTACTACTGAGTTAGCGTACTCACATTACACCCTGCACCTCTGTGTGCAGATATCGAGCCTTAGCTTATACATATATCGCAGCGGAACCGGATCGTGGGGATTTAGAGGTAGCTGTTCAGCGTTCGCAGCATCTTTGCCTTCCCTTCCTGTTGTATTTATCTTTGATTCGGAGTTTTGTATCTTAATACTTTGTTTGGGATTATTTCATTAGATGCTCATGACATGTTGGCTCCAGGTTTTGGGGGAGGACAATACTGTATATATAAAACTTGCTTATTATGTTAAGTAAACTTTCTGCATGTTGTTATGAATTGCTTGAAACTTAAATGGGATTTTCAAAGAAATTGTGAACAGGCGGTAGTTGTCTAGCCTAGTTCCACGATAGGCGCCATCACGGCCGGTTAGGATTTAGGGTCATGACATTTATAGGCAGATTTTGACATTAAATGGTTCCTTTCCATATGATTTCTCGTAAATGATTTGATTGTCGAGAGTTTGCACAATCGATTGGATGTTTTGAATCGACATATTCAATAGATTTCAATTAATTAGGCAAGCCCTTTACATGTTGGTTGCTAGGGCTTATTTACATTGGACATTAAATTAACTACCTAAACCAGTGGTTGTCAACAGTCTCATATGTGCTATCGTAACAACGTCTTGTGGCGAAGTTCCTTGCAGATGAAACATCTACAATTGCTGGATATACTGATATGTACTATAACCTTTGTATATGAATTCCAATTCTAACTATTTGACCCCTAAATCCATTCACCAGAAAAAAGACCGCATACTAATATATAATCTCCTATCAGTCTATTGTGAACCAACGATCTATTTTATAGTGGTCTATCAAACACTAGTGGTCGAGCACTGTGCATAAAAATTCTGCAGAAACCCAAATGACAATGATAAAGATAATGAGATTTATTACTAGACAAAGGAATTACTTAATATACCACCTAAAATGGATTATCAATCAATGTATCACCAATTTCATCCTCAAATCGACAGATCTAAAAATTCGTGCTTCCTCTTTGTAATTGATAAATCAAGAGAATGAGGCTTAGAGAGGAATTGGGAATAAAGGAGACGACCTCTATGTGAGAAAGTGAAGAAAAACAAGCTGCAATGGAGGATTCAACCGTGGAAATAGGGATTGGGAAGTGTTGAAACGTCGATAATCAGTTGGGGGTTTTGGTTTTTATTTTTATTTTTAATAATACATTTATATAGGTTGGGGTCAAAGTATAATCAGTGAACCATTGGGATAAAGTCTGAACTTCTCCCCTTCACTTTATAATTAACCCAAATTCCATTTAAGCACTAATTAAGCAAGAAGGTCAATTCTACAATAATTAAAACTTGAAAGTCAATTTGCAATTCAAGTTTAATAAAGGATCAGGTGGCGAAGAGGCCCAAGATTGACTACCACTTGGCTTCACTTTCAAGCTTGCTTCATTCTTCAATCGTCTAAATTTATCAATAATATATTGAGTATTATTTACTTACTTTATTTTATTTTTTAAGTTTAATATTTTATCTATAATCTATAACTGAAATAATTTCATATATACTAATTTTGATTTTTTAATTGATCCAAAATATATATATTTTTATTATTTTTTATAAGATGTATTAATATTTTAAATATCTTTTCTGGATTATATGGAATAAGCAACTAGACTTTTCTTCTATTTTAATTTCAATATAAAGTTTCGATTTTTGCATTTTTTACTATGTTGCTTGTAATTGTTTCATTATTATGTATCTTTTATTTTGTGTGAATTGATAATGACTTGCGTAATTTCAAATACACTCTTAGCATTACAATTATCTATAAAAATCTATAATATAGATTTATATTAGATTTTGCCATAAAATCTTGTTAAATTTTGCCTTTAAATGTGAAGTAGCATTTTCTCTATATGACACTTGGCTTGACCTTATGATTTACTATCATTCTTCTAATATAATATGTGAAGTTATATTATGTGTTGGAAACTACCCAATTTAAACAAAATAAGTTTTAGAATAAAAAAATTCAATATGTAAAAGTTATTATTTCCGTAAAAGAAATAGTTATGTATGTTTAAATTCAAATTCAAAAAGAGTCACTAATTATTAACAACACACAATGCTTAATTTAATTTCTTAAAAATTTAGATTAAAAGGAAACTAATTATTATCTAACCTAACTAACTTTATCCTAATATAGAGGCTGCCACTTGGCTTGATACAGAGGATTTTTTCTCTTCTTTTAATAATATATAATAATCTTTTTACTATAAAATTAGGAAACCAAAACTAAAAAGTCAAAACACTAAAATACCTTATAAATCACATAAATACCGAATTACGAGTACACCATGATCGGTACCCAATTAAATATCAAGATTAACCTCGGTGGAGAAGTGAAGAGGTTCAAGTCAAGTCACTCACTAGTTAAGTAACCTGTGCAATAAGATCAAATGCTAGCAACAAAAAAAAAAAAAAAACAGGAAACAATAGCTGAAATCTTATCAGAACAAGTGATAACAATTTAATGCAGCTAAGGCTCAGTTTCAACAACAAGTACACTTATGGCACCCCATGCCCACATTATCAATCTCCCTCGCATGACAAAGACCTCGTGCACAATATAAGTCACATCCCACACGACAAAGATATGGTGCCACAATATAAGTCATACTCACACGACAAAGACCTCGTGCAATAATATAAGTCACACTCGTACGGTAAAGACCTCGTTTCACAATATAAGTCACATCCCGTATGGCAAAGACATGCCACAATATAAGTCACACTCGTACGACAAAGACCTCGTGCCACAATTTAAGTCACACTCGCAGGGTGAAGACCTCGTGCCAAAATATAAGTCATACCGTACGAAAAAGATGTCATGACACAATATAAGTAATATTCGCACGACAAAGACCTCGTACCACAATATAAGTCACACTTGTACGTCAAAGACCTTGTGACACAATATCGTACCCGTGTCAGTAACCAATAACATATTCAATAGGAGATTATTAAGAATCAAATAAAGTAATTCATAATAACAACTTTCTTCTTTTACATCAATCTCTTTTGTTACCAACAACTCAACGGAATATGAGACTGCGACTCCACGTAGGCAAATCCATCTCGGCAACCAAATCATCAAGTAATAAGAGTCACAGATTAGCACGTTGTTGATACCCAATTTTTCGTCAAATTATTTTCAAACTTGCATATAAGCTTTCAAAATCATTCTTTGTAATAATGAGTATTTTTCCCTATTTTTATTAAATTATTTTCATGTTTATTTAATATTTAAATAATTATCTAGAAAATAAGGTTATAAATAATTTCAAAGTGTTTCCCGTCTTAGTATGCTTTTTTTAAAAATCATTTTTGACCATTAGAATTCAATTATTTTACAAATTATCCAATTTGGTCTTATTTAATTTCAATTACAACAATTTTACAATTACGGCCCAATTGGACATTTTGCACTATTTCAATTCAAAATTTATGCATTTTTACACGTAATATTAGTTAATTACTGTAATTTCTCCTATTTAAACTTAATTTCATTTTTATACAATTATTAGCTATTTATTACTAATTATTTATCTATTTTTATGGGCATTTAACAATTAACCACCTTTTATTTAAAACATAGCCAAATTATACCCAACTCATTTGATTTCATTAACCCAATTGACCCAGCCCAAACCCATTAAAAATACCCAAACCATATCCTAACCAACCCAATCCTAACTCAATCTGAGCCGTTGATCAGATTAGATCAACGACCCAGGTTTTAATTTCCTAAAATATCTCTCACCTACCCCCCTTCCCGTCTCATTCTTTAGAGACCATTCATCTCTCATCTCTCTCTGTCTCTCTCTATCCCTACAACTCTCTAGAAGTCTCTTGACTTCCCCTCTCCGATGAGTTCCAGTCATCATCTCCGGTGGATTCTCACCGGAAACTCAGTTCTTCACCACCTCCTGTCCATCTACATGCCTCTCACCTGCTCAGTGATATCCTAAGCTCTTCGGATGAACCTGGAGCGGTTCACTCACCCCCTTTTGGGTCTCTTGCCATTTTCCGGTCGTCCTCGGCCGTTTGAGTAAGTTTCCAATCTCTCCGTCCTAAATCGAGGCCACTCATGAGGTTTTTCATCTTTTCTGGGTTCCACGAAACCCTAATCTCCTATATTTTGATCTTTCTTAAAGATATGTTCTATATTTGCAATATTATGAGCTTCTCTATGATTTTCTCCGAAAAATTTCATCTTCTAAACAATTTCAAAACTAGGGTTTCTCGACCCTGTTTTCAAACCAGTTCTCCTTTTGATTTTAGATTTTTCTTATCATCTCTATTGTGTTTTAGACGAGTTCCATGTGATTTCTTGTTGTTTTGATTGTTATGTTGAAACCCTAATTTTTAGGGTTAATCTTTATTATGTGTATCCGACTATGCGTATTCGTGTGTTCTTGTTTAACTCAGTGCTATGACCTTTTCCTGCTGTTCTATGAATATCTCATTGTGTTACTACTGTTTAAATGGTCCGACCATTTACCCTTTATTGATTTTACCTACTGATTTGATACTGATTTTTTGTAAATTTCCCAAGCCTGTGATATTTTCCTTAAATAGTAACTTTGTGTATTCTCCTTGTAATTCTGTGCCCGTTTTTTTGAATGCTTTCGATATTTATGTTATACTTTCCCTATATTTGATTCCCTATATTTGTGATTGAGTCCGAGATTCTTTCAATTGATTTTTCAAAACTGATACCCTATTTTACTTTGTAAATAACCGCTAGTTCAAATTGCCTTAAGTAATTTTATGTATTTGACTTTTATTATATACCATGTGATTTTCTCAAAATCAGTCTTAAATTTTGATTCCTTTCCTTATTTGGCCATGATTGGCACCGTTTGAGTTTGACTCCCTAATTAAAGGGAGTCCAAATCCTTGATTGATTCTTACGAAACAATTATTCCATAATTATGCACTTTTTGCCTACGTTATTACTTGGTTTTCGGCTTTATAAATACACTGCCTTCTCTCCTTACATTACATACACTGATATTAAGAGCCTAACCACACACATACATTGCTCTGAACTTTCTGTGTTTTCATACACATCTCTTCTTGCTCTTTGCATCAATTGTTAACTACTCAGGCAACTGAAAGCCAAGACTGAGTAATTCTGGTTCTCTTTTGCTTCTACACACTACTGTTATCTGCTGCTATCTATTCTGCATACTGTTGTTCCTTTTCTGTCCCTTTGCACTCTACTATTCTCTATCACTCGACTGGTATATTGCTGATTTAGCTCTGTAGTACTCTACACAATATGCTCCAGTTCTTGTTTGTTTACTTATTGTTCCTTATGTGTTTTATCTTATGGTTCTATTGTCTACTATGTAATTAGCATGACCCCATAATGCCTTTCCCTTTGTTAGTCTGAATATATATTCTGCTTTCCATGGGATTCTCTGTAATTGTTGAGGTCTTGTGTCATTAGAATGCCATTGCTATCCCTCCCTTTTCTCTTAGTCTACTATGTCTCATGTTCATCCTATGACTCTGGCATGCTCATTTGTTTATAGGTCAATGTTTCTTACCTTGACCTGACTATTGTTACATGCTTTCATTAATGTTTAACTTCTCATGTTATGAACCTGCCTTCTCATGACACCTGAATGCTATACAATCCTGACTCTATTAATCTATGATGTTTTGTGACAGCTATGTGATAACTATGAGAATCTGTAACTCTGTTCTACTGCTGATATCTAAGTTATGTGTCCCCAACCCCTTACCCCTGTTTGCGTTTGCTCTTTCATGAGTCCTTTACCTGCTTGTTGTAGTTGTATTGCTTCTCTCTCTGATAAACTGTTTTTACAAAATTCATTATTACTTTTTCTAAAGTTATTTTCAAAAGTGTTGTTCTTTCAAACTATTCTTTTCAAATTCAAAATTCTCTTTAAAACTCCAAGCACTTCCCACTACTCTTAGATTCTAGGTTCTTCCCCCTTCGTGTGAGCACTGCCTTGGGGACCTCTGAGTACCCATTGAACTCTGACACACAAGGCTGGCCTTCTACACTGCACTTAATCATCCTTGGCTAGGGTACCTGGGTGTGAGCACTGTCCAGGATCTTCCGAGGTCCTTAGAGACTATGACACACTTGGGTTGAAAGGCCAAGGCATATGGCAAGTGGATCTGGTACTTCGGGCCTACTGATAGGCTCTCTATAGTATAGCTTCTTGATTTGCCTTTATTTAGTTGTGTAATTCATGTAATTATTGGTCTGTAATAATTATTTGTAAAATAACTCCGGGGCTGGATAGTGAAAAGGGTGGGAGTATGCATGCTTAGTGTAGTTTTGGGTAGAAAAAATGCCTCAGGATTTATTTATTTTTGCATGTGTGTACAATAGAGATCCTGCCTAGGACATGTTTGTATCATGTTTATGCATGCATATCATCATCTCCATGATCACTTAGGGATCCATGTTAGATATTAACCATTTCTTTTTTAAAGATTCTGTTCAAATAGTTATAAATAACTGTTTAAAAAAAATTGTCTCTACATGCATAACTTACATATAGATATTCTGTTCTTAGGGGCATTATCATTATTTGCATTAGAAACCATGTATCTACTTTCAGTATGTCTACTTTTAGAGTTTGTGCTAAGTACTCAATCAAACGCCTAGACAAACCTTAGGCCTAATGACATAAAAATTAATCGTTCTATGTCTTGCTTGTATTAAAAGTGATTCTTAGAACTAATCAGTCTCTTATGAAAAACCTTAGAACCTTACCATTTTCCACTACTTTTACTCCTGCAACAACTGGATTTTCAAAAAATCATTTACCCTTTTTTGAAATACGTACAAATCACTCTATTTATTTAAATCCCTGCTTTGCTTTCAAACTACTATTTTCTAAAATTATTCATTCATTTTTTTACTAAAAATTCATCAAAACTGCGGGTCATTCTCTAAATTCCTGCTCTGTCTTTGAACTACTAGATTTTCCAAAATCAGTCACTCCCTTCTGCAAATCATTCTGTTTATTTTTTTAAATCCTGATTTGCCTTCAAATTACTGAGTTTTCAAAATCATTCACTTTGCTAAAACTCGCTGAAACCTACTGTTTTCACACTCAAATTTCCTGCTTTAAGTTCTGACTTTGAGACCTTTGTTTTATTTGAGACGTGCTATTTTACTTGTCTTATTTGTGGAGGGATATATGAGTCCCCCCTCCCCCCCTAACTGCCTATGTGAATCCTTTGTAAGCAAGTCCTAACTGTTTTCTACTTGTTGCCTACAGTTTATCCTTTAAAACTTAAGGGGTCAGCCTAGTACTTACCTTGTAGGATTAGTAATCCTAAATACCCTCCAGGACTTATAGGATGGGACGGGTAATAGTACGCAATAAGCTTTCGTGACCAGCACACGCTTCTTTAAATAACCTCTACGGGGTGGGAAGGGTAGAATACAAATATGATGACCGGTGCGCTAATACCACGTGTAGCCCCTCTTCGAGGAGTGATTACCAGGTATTGCATTGATGTGATTCGTATTACTTTAAACGTAGGACAATTCTTTTCAAATGTTTTTACTCTAATGTTTCCCAAAACCTTTAAAGATTTTCATACTTGTTTGAAATCCCCTCTTATATGAACCTTACTTTCTGTTTATTTACCGTCTAAATTCACAAAACTTCTTGGCTGAGACCCACAGTTGTGGATCTTGAGGGGTGCCTAACACCTTCCCCTTACGATAACTTCAAGCCCTTACCCAATCTCTGGTAATGAAAACTAGTTCATGAGTTATCTACTGTAGGTTCCCTAACGCACCACAAAATCGTTAGGTGGCGACTCTTCCTTAAACCTCTTCCTTTAAGGAGTTGTCCAGAATGTCATAAACTCGATCTCTCCGCACCTGACCCGTGCAAGAAAAATGTAGTGCACGACAGCATGGCGACTCTGCTGGGGATATTCCCTAGGCTTACACCATTAGAGGTTGTCTTGTGAATTTGGACCTTTCAATTTCTGTTTGAATGTTTATACCCTTTCCTGTTCCCCATTATATGCTGTTAACTTTTTAATTCCGCAAGTATTTATTTCGCCTAAACAAAACTGACGTATCTTCGTGTTTTCTTTATAACTGCTTTCATTTATAATTGCTGTTGTTCCTTTGTTTACTGCTTTCCTCAATGTGAAAATACATGCCTACTTGTTTAAATGTTATTTATTGCATATCATGCTCCGCATTCATATTCCACTCGTGCCAAACAAAAATTCTATAGCAACGCTTACAATGAGTGGTTGCGCTATTCCAATAGTACTACCCCTAAATTCGGAAAGGCGTATTTGCGGTAAAACTAGTCGATCAGCGGTGCAGTCGACAGTTCCATGCCTTCCCCCTTGAGTTGTCCGCTCAAGGGTACTGGTCTAAAACCCCATAAAAACCTTACTCTATTGTATGTTGCATTCATCATGGTCAAACCTAGCCAGGCTAACGTGTTGTCCGCACAACAGCCTTTAAGATAACCTTGTCCAAAGTCCATTGGGTTTCCCTGGAACCCAAATGGACGCCTTCACGTTCTGTGCATTTATTTGGAGAACTAAATGCTCATGCTAATTATTGATGTTAAATAGTCGAGTCCGGTGGGGGTAAGGGCCTAACCTGTTTGTTTTGCAGAAATGAGGCACGAGGTCCCCAGATTCGCATGGTCACCAATATCCACACCAAACTACTAAACTGGTGGGAGGATCTTCACTCCAGTGACAAAACAGTCGTCAGAAAACACTTGGGCAACCTGCCCTCTCTTCTGGACATTCAGCCTAACAACATGATGATAGAAGCTGCTACCCTGTCCTGGGACTGTGATCGGTCGGCCTTTCACTTTGGAAACAATGATATGACACCATTGCTAGAGGAAATATGAGGGTTAGCCGGTTTAGCTTGGGAGTCTCCAGGGTTATTGATACCTGAAAACCGTACAGGCCGAGGTTTTCTCAAGATGATGGGACTAAAGAAAAATCCAGACTTGGTCTGTTTGGAAGACTCGTACATCCCCTTTGACTATTTGTACGAGAGTTATGGTCTTAGCCAGTCTTACCGCACTCATTAGGAAGAGTTCACCCTTATTTCTCTGGGGCACATTCACCGCCGGGTATTCGTCTTTATAGTATGCTTCTTGTGTCTGATGGTTTTCCCGACAAAGAAAGAAAGAATCCACACTAGGTTGGCTATGGTTACCAAGACTCTGATGGAAGGGATTGACGGTCAGAACTTCATTATCGTGCCAATGAGCATTGCTAACATGTACCGAGCCTTGGAAGAGTGTCAACGAGGGGCAAAACATTTCGAGGGTTGCAATCTGTTACTCCAAATGTAGCTAACTGAGCATTTGCAAAAAGGAGACTACCATCAGGACATCCATAGGAGAATTGAGGTGATAATATTGCTTTCCATCATCCAAAGCATATGAACTACATCCCCGACATGTTTGCTCAGCCGGAAAACGCCAATGGATGGGTCGAGTTACTAGGAAACTTGACCGAGGATCAGATTCAGTGGATGTTTGAGTGGTTCCCAACCGACGAGTTCATCATCCGCACTCGAGAAACCCCATTTCTGATATTGATTGGTCTAAATGGGACGTATCCTTACGTCCCGATCCGAGTCATGAGGCAGGCAGAAAGGAAGCAAGTTATACCAAGGGTCGAGAAGATGAGTCATCTCAGGGAAGATTAAACGAAGACATCCCTCATAAGTGCCAAGCTCAGCATTTGTGGCACTGCAAGATCCGGCTAGAAAAGGACACTATTGAACCTGACATATATCATGCTGGTTACTCTCCTTATTATCTGGGATGGTTGGAAGAAAACTGGGGTGGAAGTATCGAGCCAGGGTTTGCTCAAGGCCACAGGGTCATAGATGAGAAGGTCGAGGCAACGACTAGACTCAACCAGTGTGCAAGAGGCTCTATGATTGTGAAGAAGATCATCACAAAATACACGAGGCCAACAAGAAGCTGATAGAGGAATGGAAAGACATGGCCATCACCTCCACCCAGAGTCTAGCACACTTGGAGAGAGGCATAGTCGACTTAGAGGAGAAGTTCATTAGGAGGATCGAGACCTGTCAGAAGGCCGAGGGAGCCGAAGGAGGAATTCTATCCAGGACCTACTTGCTGCTGGGACTCCGTGAGATGGGGACGCTGATCAAGGTGAGCAGAGATGTCGAGTCTGGGGAAGGTCCTTCTGGGACCAAGTAGATATGATTGTCTTTACTTTGCCTTCTGATGTAATAAGGCCCCTGGCCATTAGTGACATTTTATATTTTTCGCATTCTTAGAGTCGTGTTGGATTTGTCTATTTTATTATCAATAAAATGAGGCATTTAGCATCTTATGTTCTCCAAATCAATTTGTCGCTAGGCCTACCTCAGGCACAAAGAAGTCCCCAACTTAGGACACACTTTACATTTCCGCCTTATGTGTTTAAATACTACAATATTTTTTATGATCCTCACTAACTTCATTACTTTTTTTTGTTTTTTTTGTTTCCTTTATTTATTATTCCCCTCCCTAAAGGTTAGTTCATGCATTCTGGCATCGTCCGCCTACCGCACAAGATCAAAGGGACCTCCTCCTACTCCTCTTCCTAGTCCTCCCAAAGGAAAAAGAAAGGGTAAAACTAAGATGGCAGAGGCAAGCGACGTCAAAAAAGACAACAGGGATGAACAGGTTGAGATCGCTGATGGTCGGGGTATTCAGGTTCTGCAAGAGGGTATGTCTCCACTGGAGAAGAAGCTGCTGAAGTTCCAAGAGGAACTTGACCAAGTCAAGAATTTGGCTCACCTATCACTTTCCCTCAATGTTCCGGATGTCCACTCCCCAAATGCTCCAAACCCCACTTTACCACCAAACATCCCTAAACAACCGAATCACCCCAAGGACCAAGTCCCGCCAGCACAATGCAATGCCTGTCACCATAACACTCCACCTCTTCAGGATCAGAAAAAAGATTACTTCCAAGCCTACAATAATCCTATTTATGTGGAAACCATGGCTCATTCCACACCGCATACCCCTGAGTCTGACGAGAAGGATAGGCTCATCAGGAATTTGGCCGAGGAACTCAAGAAGTTGACCAATCGAGTTCAGGGCGTCGAAAGAGTTAGAGGGATTGAGGGGCTGAACTATGAAGATCTTTGCATACAGCCTGATGTCGAACTGCCCGAGGGGTATAAACCTCCTAAGTTCGAGATGTTCGATGGTACTGGTGATCCAAGAGTCCATTTTAGAACTTACTGCGACAAATTGGTTGGCGTGGGAAAAGATGAAAGAATCCGCATGAAACTCTTCATGAGGAGTTTGATAGGAGATGCATTGTCCTGGTACATCGGCCAGGATCCAAAGAAATGGACTAATTGGGTAAGCATGGTAACGGAATTCATGGATAGATTCAGGTTCAACACGGAGAATGCTCCGGATGTATTCTACATCTAGAATTTAAAGAAGATGCCGACAGAGAACTTTCCCGAGTATGCTACTCGTTGGAGGTCAGAAGCTGCCAAGGTTAGGCCAGCCTTAGAAGAGGAACAAATGAAGAAATTATTTGTACGAGTTTAGGATCCTCAATATTACGAGCGGGTGGTGATGGTTGAAGGTCATAAGTTCTCTGACATCATCAAATAGGGAGAGCGAATCGAAGAGGGCATCAAAAGCGGTATGGTTACCAACTTTGAAGCTTTACAGGCTACTAATAAAACTTTACAGTCTGGTTATGTGTCCAGAAAGAAGGATGTGGGAGCCGTGATGGTTGCAAGCCAAGCCAAATCTCCGCCCAAATACCAAGGATATCCAACACCCTCATTCACATACCAACCAGCTCCAAGTTACCAAGCACCTTCACCTCAGTACCAAGCACCCTCACCCGCATATCAAGCTCCACCACCCACATATCAGCCTACCTCGCCCAGATACTCCCAACCAGCCCCCGTTTACAATGCCTATAATTCCTAACCTTCTCACTACCAATCACCACCTACTCGCCAAAACTTCCCAAGAACTCGACCTAACTTCGACTGTCACCCTCCAAAATAGTATACTGCCATAGCCGAGCCCATTGATCAACTATATGAAAGACTCAAAGCCGCCGGTTACGTCACACCCATTCCTGCTGCCACCCCTGAGAACCCTTCTCAGTGGATCAACCCAAACAAATCATGTGCTTACCACTCCGGCATGCAGGGACACACCATTGAGGAATGCCGTTCCTTGAAAGACAAGATACAAACCATCATAGACAACAAAATCATTGTAGCCAAGGACACTGCCCCTAATGTTCGCAATAATCCACTGCCAGACCATAAAGGTGGTGTCCATATGATTGAAGTAGATGATGATTGGGATCCTGAGGGATCAATCGGGCTGATTGCAGAGGGTGATCCGAAGAAGCCCGCAATTACTCTCAACCCAATTTTGGTTCAGATGAAACCATCCGAGGATGCTGAGGTAAACATGTCCATTCCACTCGAGTTTGAATCGAGACCGCCCGCAAAGGAAAAGGCCCTAGTGCCGATCGAAGTTGAGTTTGTACGGCCACTCAAAGTAGTAGTCCGGTCACCTATAACATATACTCCGGTGGGAATGAGGATGACCACACCTATTCCAGTGGCAATGTCAACAACGCCACCCTTTTACTCAAACGCCATCTCATGGGACTACACAGCTGAAGCAAGGAGAAAGGGTAAAACCAAGTCTGAGGAAGCCATTGCTGCACAGGGTATGACCAATACTGGCAGAGTTTATACCCCTGAACATTTGGCTGAATCTAGCGAGCAGGCTGTCAACCATCCTCCCACCATTAAGACAACTTCAGACAATCATTGGAGAAAGATCCAAGCTAAGGAGTACTCAATCCTCGACCAGTTGAACAAGACACCAGCTCAGATATCTATCCTCTCTCTATTACAGAATTCTGAGATGCACATGAGCGCCTTGCTGAGAATGCTGAGTGAGGCATACGTACCAGAAAATATCACCAGGGGGGAGATGGAAAACATGATGGGCCAGGTTCTGGAAAGCCACAAGATTACTTTCCATGAAGATGAGTTTCCGCCCGAGGGGTTAGAGCATAATAGAGCATTGCACATCATTGTGCAATGTGAGGACCACTTCATTACAAGGATCTTAATTGATGGGGGTTCCAGCCTCAACATTTGTCCGCTGAAAACACTCAAGAAATTGGGCAAAAGTCTACATGATATAAAAGAAGGAGAGATCAATGTAAAGTCCTTCGATGGTTCGCAGAGGTCCACTATGGGAGAAATCACCTTGTGCTTACAAATGGGACCAACCTGATTCGATGTAGACTTCCAAGTGATAGACGTGCCCACATCCTACAACTTGCTGTTAGGGCGACCTTGGATGGGGCCGTGGCATCAACCCTACATCAAGTGTTGAAATTTGAATGGAATTATCAAGAGGTAGTCATTCATGGCGACGCTAGTAACTATATCTACGGTCACCAGACTTTTCATTCACTGATGGAAGAAGGAAGCTGGGTGGAGAAATATACCACAACATTGAACGAGTTAACGCCATTGATAAGGACAAATGGTGGGACAATAAGATCAAGAGCATCTTGAAGTGGAAAGGATACGAGCTAGGCAAAGGGCTCGATAAAAATCTCCAAGGAATAACGAAGCCAATAACACTCAAGAAGCACGGTACCACTTTCGGGATGGGGTATGAGTACACTTGGAAGGAATTCAAGGACTGTTCGCCACCATGGCGCAATCCTTACTACCCATTGGAGAAGCCGATACCTCACCTGGACCAAACTTCCCAGCAAGATGATATCATCTACGGTACGGACGAAGAGGAAGCGTTAGCGGCAATGAGGGATTTATTTTTGGACGATGAGGACATGGACTGCTGTGTCATTCTTGAAGAGGAGGGGGAGGAAGGCCCTTCCATACAGGTCGTGAGCAGAGGATAATATCTCAAGAATTGGTCTGTCAGGACGACCAAAGCCCGTCGAGCCTCGGGGTAGCAAGGCTAACAAAAAAAACATTTATTTAAAAAAAGTTCTTCCTTTTAGCATTTTTAATTTCTACAAGAAAGAGCTCCTATGTTCAAATGATTATTCAACTTATCAAAGAATTTGCAGTTTTTCTATAAATCGTATATTTACTTGCTACTGTTTTCCTCCCTATTACTTTATTTACACTGCATTACTATTACATATCTTGATGAATCGACGACTGTGACATGCAATGAGGCGACGCAACAAACGAATTCCAATTCAGATGAGGATGATATACCTGAGGATATTGTTAAAGAGGTCGAGAACTTTGATAATAGACCTAAGTCTAACTTGGACGAGACTGAGGTTGTCAACCTGGGAAATACAGAGAACGTCAAAGAAACACGCATCAGCGTTCATCTGTCGTCATTAGAAAAGGAGGAATATACAGAGTTTTTAAGAGAATATAAGGACATATTCGCCTGGTCGTATGATGACATGAGTGGCCTCAATACATCTATTGTGACCCACAAGTTGCCAACCGATCCGACATGCCCATCGGTGAATCAAAAGCTCAGGAAGTTCAAACCAGACATGAGCTTGAAAATCAAAGAAGAGGTCACCAAGCAGACCAACGCCAAGGTTCTCCGGGTGGTTGAATACCCGACATGGTTAGCCAACATCGTTCCCGTTCCAAAGAAAGATGGGAAGGTTAGAGTCTGTGTCGACTACCGAAATCTTAATCGGGCCAGTCTGAAGGAAGACTTCCCCTTGCCAAATATACACATCCTAATTGACAACTGCGCCAAGCATGAGTTGCAGTCCTTTGTAGATTGTTTCACTGGCTACCATCAGATTTGGATG
Organism: Nicotiana paniculata; assembly: GCA_005239505.1. Taxonomy (NCBI): domain Eukaryota; kingdom Viridiplantae; phylum Streptophyta; class Magnoliopsida; order Solanales; family Solanaceae; genus Nicotiana; species Nicotiana paniculata. The sequence continues at coordinate 63,518 of ML340627.1, forward strand.
GACGAGGAAGATGCTGAGAAAACGACATTCATTATGTCGTGGGGAGTGTATTGTTACAAGATGATGCCATTCGGTCTGAAGAATGCAGGGGCCACCTACATGAGGGCCATGACTACTATATTCCACGATATGATTCACAAGGAGATCGAGGTATATGTGGACGACGTCATCATCAAATCGAAAGAAAGCCATTGACCATATGGAAGATCTTAGGAAGTTCTTCAACAGGTTAAGGAAGTACAATTTGAAACTTAACCCTGCAAAGTGTGCATTCAGGGTTCCTGCTAGCAAGTTACTAGGGTTCATCGTCAGTCACCGAGGAATAGAACTGGATCCATCAAAGGTCAAAGCCATCCAAGCATTGCCGCCACCAAAGAACAAGAATGATGTTATGAGTTTCCCGGGGAGGCTCAATTACATCAGCCGGTTCATAGCCCAGTCTACTGTCATTTATGAACCGATCTTCAAAATGTTGAGAAAAGATGCTGCAACCAAGTGGACCGAGGATTGTCAAAAAATCCTTTGACAAAATCAAGGAGTACCTCTCAACACCACCAGTCCTGGTACCACCCGAGCCAGGAAGACCTCTGTTACTTTACCTTGCTGTGTTAGATGGAGATTTCAGTTGCGTTCTTGGGAAATATGATGAAACAGGAAGGAAAGAGTAGGCCATTTACTATCTTAGCAAGAAATTCACTCCATATGAATCCCGATACTCTTTATTGGAACGCACTTGTTGTGCTCTGACTTGGGTCGCACAAAAGTTGAGGCACTATTTCTGTGCATATACAACGTACCTCATATCAAGGATGGATCCGTTGAAATACATCTTTCAGAAGCCCATGCCCACTAGCAAAATGGCCAAATGGAAAATCTTGTTAAGTGACTTCGACGTTATTTACGTGACCCAGAAGGCGGTCAAGGGACAAGCATTAGCAGATCATCTAGCTGAAAATCCTATAGACGGGAAATACGAACCATTAAAAACGTATTTTCCCGATGAAGAAGTGTCATTCGTAGGAGAGGACATTGCAGAATCCTACGATGGTTGGAGGATGTTCTTTGATGGGTCTGCAAACTTCAAAGGCGTAGGTATTGGGGCAGTCTTAATATCAGAAACCGGCCATCACTATCCAGTATCCGCCACACTTAGGTTCCCTTGCACCAACAACATGGCTGAATATGAGGCCTGCATCTTGGGGCTCAACTTGGCCATCGACATGAACGTTCATGAGTTATTAGTGATTAGTGATTCAGAACTATCGATACACCAAGTACAAGGAGAATGGGAAACCAAGAATTCCAAGATACTTCCATATCTACATTGTGTACAGGAGTTGAAAAAGAGGTTCACAAAGATAGAGTTCTGACACGTCCCCAGAATCCAGAATGAGTTCGCCGATGCATTGGCTACCTTGTCATCTATGATCCAGCATCCAGACAAGAATTTCATCGATCCCATCCCAGTGGAGATCCACAATCAGCCAGCCTACTGTGCCCATGTTGAAGAAGAAGCAGACAAAAAGCCTTGGTTTCATGATGTCAAGGAGTACTTGGCAAAGGGAGAATATCCAGAACTTGCAAACGCTACTCAGAAACGCACACTTCGAAGGTTGTCAACACTTTCTTTCAAAGCGGAAGGATCCTGTATAGGAGGACTCCTGATTTGGGTTTACTAAGGTGTGTCAAAGAAACAGAAGAAAAAAACTATTGGAAGAGATACATGCTGGTCCATGCGGTCCACATATGAACGGGTTCGTTCGAGCAAAGAAGATACTTCGGGTCGGTTATTTCTGGATAAACATGGAAACGGATTGCATCCAGTATGTCCGGAAATGCCACCATTTTCAGATACATGGGGATATGATAAAGGTACCTTCGAGTGAGCTTAATGCAACAAGTTCACCATGGCCGTTCGCAGCCTGGGGCATGGATGTTATTGGACCAATCGAGCTTGCCGCCTCCAACGGACACAAGTTTATTCTGGTTGCCATTGATTACTTTACCAAATGGGTTGAATCAGCCTCTTACAAAGCAGTTACTAAGAAAGTCGTGGCCGACTTTGTCCACGACCACATAGTTTGTCGATTCGGAGTTCCAGAGTCAATCATTACCGACAATAGTTCCAACCTCAACAGTGATCTACTGAGAGCCATGTGTGAAACCTTCAAGGTCAAACACAAGAATTCCACAGCATACAGACCTTAGATGAATGGAGTCGTTGAGGCTGTCAACAAGAATATCAAGAAGATATTGAGAAAGATGATAGAGAAGCACAAGCAATGGAATAAGAAGTTGTCATTCGCCTTTCTGGGATACCGCACCACAGTCCGAACATCAGCTGGGGCAACTCCTTACATGTTGGTTTATGGTACAGAAGCCGTTATTCCTGCCGAGGTCGAAATTTCATCCCTGAGAATCATACAAGAAGCTGAACTCAGTGATGCAGAGTGAGTACGAAGCCGTTATGAGCAATTGGCCCTCATAGACGGAAAAAGAATGAAAGCAATTTGTCATGGTCAACTATATCCAAACAGAATGACCCGAGCCTTCAACAAGAAAGTCAAGCCGAGACGATTCACACCGGGGCAGCTGGTCTTAAAGAAGATCTTTCCTCACCAAGATGAAGCAAAAGGGAAATTCTCTCCCAATTGGCAAGGCCTGTACATGGTTCACCAAGTGCTGACAGGAGGAGCACTCATACTTGCAGAAATGGATGGAGAAATTTGGCCAAAGCCAATCAAATCAGATGCAGTCAAGCGCTACTATGTGTAACTTTCATGCTTTTATCAAATGTTGTAAATTGAACTACGCCTGACCTGATTCCTGTTTAAGAGGGGATACGTAGGAAACCCTATGGGTTCGGTCACATTTTAATAAAAATTTCATTTCCCCCACGAATGGAAACTGGGGCAGAATTTTAAGGAGGGACCTCAAAATTCCGAAGCAAATGCAGCTGAGCATCGCACAAGCAACATCCAGAAGCATTCGCCCATCAAACTGGGGCATAATTTTGAGGAGGACCCTCAAAATTCCATAGCAAGAGAGGTTGCAATGCCTTGAACCGCGCCGTGATCGTCGGTTCATCCAAAGAAATTACTTTAAATTATATGTTATATTTTTATAAAACCATGCATATTTGCTTTCTCAAAACAGCTTGTTTAGCAACGCTACCCCTGTGATATAAACAACAAAGTCCTCGTTATCAAGAAGACAGGCCAAGCCGAGCCAGTGGGGATGCGAACTAACCCTCCCCTTTACAAAACTCACTATTTTTCTTTGGATGCAGCACCAAGACGGCGAAAGCCCAGAACACATTACCATCTTCGCAAGATGCATATTTCTTAAGGACACGCTCTCAAATTCATCCCACATGTCGACGCTTACTATCATCACAAACAACGCTTATTCACCACAATCGTATCACCGCAGTTTATCATCAGCTAAGAACTCTTACTATCGTTTATTTTCCCACACTGCATAAGGCTATTCTACCTTCCGAGGTTCTACGCTACCTCCCTTGCATTTTATTTTCTGCATTGCATAAGGGTACCATTCTGCCTTCCGAGGTTCTACGCTACTTCCCCTGCATTTTATTTCTCGCATTACATAAGGGTACCATTCTGCCTTCCGAGGTTTTACGCTACCTCCCCCTGCATTTTATTTCCTGCATTGCATAAGGCTACCATTCTGCCTTCCGAGGTTCTACGCTACCTCCCCTGCATTTTATTTCCTGCATTGCATAAGGCTACCATTCTGCCTTCCGAGGTTCTACACTACCTCCCCTGCATTTTATTTCCTGCATTGAATAAGGATACTATTCTGCCTTCCAAGGTTCCATGCTACCTCCCATGCGTTTTACTTCATTGCATAAAGCTCCTATCTACCTCTTCAAAGAAACCACCTTTCGGGACGTTATTTATTTATGCTTCTCTCGGGCTAAGATCTGCCCTTCTTTTCTTTCGCAAATCACAAGACTAAACTCTGTCTTGTTAGCATAATACTATTGCATTCTTCATGGGCTGATATATCGCCAACTTGTCCAAAGGCATCATCGTTCGGAGGCACCATCTTCATGGCCCGAGAACATCATTTCATGGCCTGGGGATCTCTTTTATTCAACTTGCATATCATTATTCAAAGGCACCATGGTTTGGAGGCACCATCCTCATGGAACGAGAACGTCATTTCATAGCATGTGAATCCCGCACCAAGCGATTCATGGCCTAGGATATCATGGTCTAAGGACAATCATCCTCAATTTTCCAAAGACATCATTCATAGTCCAACGGGAACTTGCATCATGTTTATATGATGCACGATATATGCTTGTTATTTATTTGCAGCTAATCTGGCCGTAACATCGAACCAGGAAGGAGCGGACCGCTCCAGTTCTCCGATACAACCCCGTAAACCTTCCTACTTTACCTTACCTTGTACCTTGCGTCCGTTCTTGTGAAACATCACCAGTATATTTCGCTGATGATCCCGGAACTACATACGACCTGATTCTTGTAAAACCAGGGATATGTAGGCAGCTCAGAAGCCAGGGTGCGGCCTAATTCTCTCCCACGATTTCATTTCGGTCAAAATTGGCAATCATATATTTACCCGACAACTCTTTCATCCTTCCCGGGTAAAGATGGGCAATTGTTGATACCCAATTTTTCCTCAAATTATTTTCAAACTTGCATATAAGCTTTCAAAATCACTCTTTCTATAATGAGTATTTTTCCCTATTTCTATTAAATTATTTTCATGTTTATTTAATATTTCATATTTAAATAATTATCCACAAATTATGTTATAAATAATTTCAAAGTGTTTACCGGCTCAGTATGCTTTTTTTAAATCATTTTTTGTCCATTAGGATTCAATTATTTCACAAATTAGCCAATTGGGCCTTATTTAATTTCAATTACAACAACTTTACAATTACGGCCCAATTGGACATTTTTGCACTATTTCAATTCGAAATTTATGTATTTTTACACCTAATATAAGTTAATTACTGTAATTTCACCTATTTAAACTTAATTTAATTTTTATACAATTATTAGCTATTTTTTACTAATTATTTATCTATTTTTATGGGCATTTAACAATTAGCCACCTTTTATTTAAAACATAGCCGAAATTATACCCAACCCATCTGATTTCATTAACCCAATTGAACCAGCCCAAACCCATTAAAAATGCCCAACGCAGATCCTAACCAACCCGACCCAATCCCAACTCAATCTGAGTCGTTGATCAGATTAGATTAACGGCCCCGATTTTAATTTACTAAAATATCTCTCACCTACCCCTCCCCCCCTTCCCGTCTATTTCTTTCGAGACCATTCATCTCTCATCTCTCCTTGTCTCTATCTATCCCTAAAACTCTCTAGAAGTATCTTGACTTCCCCTCTCCGATGAGTTCCAGTCATCTTCTCCGGTGGATTCTCACCGGAAACTCAGTTCTTCACCACCTCCTGGCCATCTACATGTCTCTCACCTGCTCAGTGGTATCCTGAGCTCTTCGGACGAACCTGGAGCGGTTCACTCACCCCCTTTTGGGTCTCTTTCCATTTTCCTGTCGTCCCCGTCCGTTTGAGAAAGTTTCTAGTCTCTCCGGCCTAAATCGAGGCCACTCATGAGGTTTTCCCTATTTTCTGGGTTCTACGAAACCCTAATCTCCTATATCTTGATCTTTCTTAAGGACTTGTTCTATATTTGCAATATTATAAAGCTTCTCTATGATTTTCTCCGGAAAATTTCATCTTCTAAACAATTTCAAAACTAGGGTTTCTCGAACCTGTTTTCAAAACAATTCTCCTTTTGATTTTAGATTTTTCTTATCATCTCTACTGTGTTTTAGTCGAATTCCTTGTGATTTCTTTTTGTCTTGATTGTTATGTTGAAAGCCTAATTTTTGGGGTTAATCTTTATTATGTGTATCCGACTATGCGTATTCGTGTGTTCTTGTTTAACTCAGTCCTATGATTTTTTCCTGCTGTTCTATGAATATCTCTTTGTGTTACTACTGTTTAAATGGCCTGACCATTTACCCTTTATTGATTTTACCTACTGATTTTATACTGATTTTTTATAAATTCCCCAAGCCTGTGATATTTTCCTTAAATAGTGACTTTGTGTATTCTCCTTGTAATTCTGTGCCCGTTTTTTGAATGCTTTCTATATTTATGTTATACTTTCCCTATATTGGATTCCCTGTATTTGTGACTGAGTCCGAGATTCTTTCAACTGGTTTTTCAAAACTGATACCCTATTTTACTTTGTAAATAATCGCTAGTAAATATTATGTATTTGGCTTCTATTATATACCATGTGATTTTCTCAAAATCAGTCTTAACTTTTGATTCCTTTCCTTATTTGGCCATGATTGGCACCGTTTGAGTTTGACTCCCTAATTAAAGGGAGTCCAAATCCTTGATTGACCTTGATTGATTCTTACTAAACAATTATTCTATAATTATGCACTCTTTGCCTACGTTATTACTTGGTTTTTGGCTCTATAAATGCACTGCCTTCTCTCCTTACATTACATACACTGATATTGAGAATACTAACCACACACATACATTGCTCTAAACTTTATGTGTTTTCATACACATATCTTCTTGCTCTTTGCACCAATTGTTAACTACTCAGGCAACTGAAAGCTAAGACTGAGTAATTCTGGTTCTCTTTTGCTTCTACACACTACTGTTATCTGCTGTTGTCACACCTTCCTTTTTACCCCTACCCTGTAAGGGTAATAAGGGATATGGTAATAAGGGAGTTTTTCCACTTTAAGTGACATTATTCGATTTTTGGGATTTATTTTATTCAGAGTCGCCACCCGGATTTTTTACGGTGTTCCGGGACACCATTTATTTATTAGAAATCCCAAAATCGAGGAATTTTGACTTTGTTTAAATTGTCTGCGAATCAGAAATCCGGGTAAGGAATTATGTTAACCCGGGAGAAGGTGTGAGGAACTCCCGAATTCCGTGGTTCTAGCACGGTCACTTAATGATTAAACTTGGCCTAAATTGTTTAATTATTGATTTTAGCACCTAAATGCATTTTTTAATTTTTACCGCTTTTAATGTTCTTTTGTGTTTAAAGAGTTATTTTGAGACGAGTCACGTATGGGTAAACCCATAGAGTTTAAAACGCGTCTAAAATCATGTCACGCGGAAGTGTACACAATTCTTGACACTGAGCTCATTAAATAATATGGAAAAAAGTGCGCAAGTGCATATTTTGTTTTGTTGTCAAAAGAAACCGAAATCACGTCACGCGAGCGTGTATGCAATTCCGATAATAATTTTTTTTTTTTAAGAAATTCGTTCCTAAAAGTCTCTACGAGTGTTTATTTTAACATTTATTTGTGTTACGTAAACATGTACACAATTTTAAATATTTTTATTATTATTAAGATTGTTTTGCCCAAAGTTGCGCGAACACATACTTTGGTCTTAATTTTAGAACCCATAATCATGCCACGCGAACGTCGAAAATTCTAAAGTTTGCCTACCCAAATGTGATCGGCCTAAAGATGCTCCTATCGACTTTAGGCAAGTAAATAAACAAAGTAAGATAATGAAAATGTTTGACTAAAATTTCTTTCTACTTTTAATGTCCAACCCTCGACCGCATACAAACAATTCTTTTTTTTTAACACTCTATTAGCTCCATGTGACACTCCACCAAATAACATGAAAAACACAACTAACAAGCTAATAGGTATGATCAAACATGATCAGTAGCCTAAACTAACGAAGTTAAATGGTGAAAACATAATATTATTCCAGCAAGACACAAAGTTCATAAAGCAGAATATTATCGACAAAAATCGTAAAACAATGATAGCAAAAGTATAAAATCTAAAAAAAACTCAGAAGCAACTTCAAAATAATGGAACAGTTGCACTTAATACATCATGCCAGGAGGTTCCAACACAAGACACTCGAGTTGAAGGACAACTGGAAAAAAATCTCGATCATGATCAAGTGGATGATTTAGATTTTGAGAAATTTAAATGCAAATGAGAAAATCAAATGGAAAGGAGGCAAGTTATGGGCAGATCAGACAGAAGAAGAATCAGAGGA
>ML340628.1:446-14542 GCA_005239505.1 Nicotiana paniculata
ATATTTCACCAAAGTTATTCTTCACACATGATCTTCAAAAGAATGGTAATATTAGTGTGCAACGGATTCTTTCAAGTGATAATATGGCTGATTTGTTCACAAAATCTCTACCAACGTCAACCTTCAAGAAGCTAATACACAAGATTGGGATGCGAAGGCTCAAGGATGTGAATTGATGCTCTCATCAGGGGGAGTTAATGCGCGTTGCACTCTTTTTCCCTTACAAGGTTTTGTCCCACTGGGTTTTCCTTGCGAGGTTTTTAACGAGGCAACCAAAAGGCGCATTTCTAAACACGTGTACTCTTTTTCCTTTTCTAGAATTTTTTTCCCATTGGGTTTTATTTTAGTTAAGGTTTTAATGAGGCACATTATTTGTTGAATAGACATTCAAGGGGGAGTGTTATAAATAGAATTCTATTTATGGTGAATGTCTATATTCTAGAGAGATTCTAGGGTTTGTTACTTGGTGGCTAAGTCACTCTTTCCCTATAAATAGAGAGGTCATCTTCCATTGTAATTCATCCCAAAAATTCAATAAGAATTTCCTCTCTCTCTTTCTCTGCAATATTGTTCTTATTCTTTATTGTTTCATAACATTCTTTTCTTTTTACCATTGTTCATCAAAGAGGAGGATTGTTGAAGTTGAAAAAAAAATTAAATTATCACATTTAAAAATAAACGCCCAAAGTACATATACAAGGGTGTTTGGCTAAGCTTATAAGCTGGTCAAACTGGCTTATAAGCGCTTCTTGGCTTATCTACGCGTTTGGTAAAATTTAAAGTTCTTGTAAGTTAAGTGCTTATAAGCCAAAAATAAGCCAAAAGCCATAAGTTGGTCTCCCCCAACTTATCAAATTTCACCTTATAAGCACTTTAGGTTTGACCAAAATATTTATTATTTTATCCCTAAAATACTTCTTTTTAAGACAAAACTCTTCGTATAGTATTACTCTATCCCAGTTCTTCAATATATATTAAGTGCTTGAAATCCAGTTTGATCCCAACAGGTGGGGTTTGGGGAGGGTAGTCCGTACGCACACCTTACCCCTACCTAATGTAGGTAGAGAGGCTGTTTCCAATAGACCCTCAGCTCAGGAAAGGCAAGAAGAAGAATAGGAGAGCAAGGAAGGAAGAAAGATGAAAGATAAAAAAAAAGGGAGAGATAAAGGATAAGTAGTACCAAATAATAGCAACAGGGAATACAATACCTGAGGTGAACAAAACCACATAACGTAATAGAAATCTAATAATATGAAGGGATATGCATGCTACTAAGACTATCTGTGAACAACTATTATCTACTTACTAACCTTCTACCTTAATCCTCGACCTTCACACCCTCCTATCAAGGGTCATGTCCTCAGTGAGCTGAAGCAGCGCTATGTCCTGCCTAATCACCTCTCCCCAATACTTCTTAGGCCTACCTCGACCTCTTCTCAAACTCTTCATTGCCAACCTATCACACCTTCTAACAGGAGCATCAATGCTTATTCTCTTAACATGTCTGAATCATCTCAGACTCGACTCTCGCATCTTGTCCTCCACAGAGGTTACTCCCACTGTGTTCCGGATAGCTTCTTTAGTAATCCTATCTCTCCTAGTACATCCACACATTCATCTCAACATCCTCATATCTGCTACTCTCATCTTTTGCACGTGGAAGTTCTTGACTGGCCAACATTCAGCCCCATACAGCAAAGCTGGTTGAACCACCACTCGATAAAACTAACCCTTAAGTCTCAGCGGTACATTCCTATCACACAAAACACTAGAAGCGAGCCTCAATTTCATCCATCCCGCTCCGATGCGATGTACGACATCTTCGTCGGTCTCCCCGTTACCCTGGTTAATAGACCCAAGATACTTAAAACTCGCTCTCTTGGGGATAACTTGAGCATCAAACTTAACCTCTACGTCTGCATCATGGGTCTCGTCACTGAATTTGCACTCCAATTATTATGTCTTGGTTCTACTCATTTTGAAATCTTTAGACTCCAAGGTCTGTCTCCAAATCTCCAACATCGCGTTAACTCCGCTACGCGTCTCGTCAATCAACACTACATCACCGACAAATAGCCTTCACCAAGGCACCTCCCCTTGGATGTAACACGACAGTACATCCATCGCCAAGGCAAATAAAAATGGGCTAAGAGCAAATCCCTGGTGTAACCCCATCACCACAGGGAAATGCTCTGAGTCACTACCCACAGTCCTCACCCGAGTGTTACCATCATTATACATATCCTTAATCACCCTAACGTACGCTACCGAAACATCGCTAACATCCAAACACCTCCATGGGACGTCCCTCGGAACTTTATCGTATGCTTTCTCAAGGTCAATAAATATCATATGCAAATCCTTCTTCCTCTCCCTGTACTGCTCTACTAATCTCTTTACCAGATGAATCGCTTCCGTAGCCGAACGCCCCGACATGAATCCAAACTGATTCTCGGAAATAGACACGCACCTCCTCACCCTGGCCTCCATCACCCTTTCCCAAACCTTCATAGTGTGACTCAACAACTTGATACCCCTATAATTGTTGCAAGTTTGGATATCACCCTTGTTCTTGTAAAGAGGAACCATCGTACTCCACCTCCATTCTTCGGGCATCTTCTTTGTCTTAAAAATAACATTAAACAGCCCAGTGAGCCACTCCAAACCTGCCCGCCCCGCGCTCTTCCAGAATTCCACCGGGATTTCGTCTGGCCCCGTCGCTCTGCCCCTGCACATCTTATGCATCGCCCCTTCCAGATTAAATGCTTGTTTCTTCTCTACAAACACTGTGTTCATTATTTAAGTTTTTTTTCTTACTTTTTGTCAATTTATACACCACCCCTTCTAATTTATGATTGTATACTTTTCATAACATAAATTATATTTATATAAAAAAAAGATATTATCTAATCATTTTTATAATTAAAATAACATGATAAATAGGTAGAATCTATGTAGAATCTAAAACTTTGAAGAAAATAACGTTTTTAGTAGTTTAAATTGTTATAAGGTCATTTAAGTCATTTTAACATAAACAAAGCTGATCAGCACTTTTTAATTAAACAGTTTCAGTTATTTATTATTAATTTCAACACTTTTATCCAAATACATAACTGCTTATTTTGTAAATCAGCTTCAGCACTTAAAAGTGCTTTTCAGCACCTAATGCTTATCAGCTACTCTGAATCAGTTAATTCCATAGAAAAATGTCACATTAAAAGTTAAATTTGATTTGTTAGCAGGTTTGAATTATATTCGTCAAACTTCTAAAAGTTATACAACATAATATTATTTGTAATAGCGTCAAACGTTTTAAAATGACTCAGATAATAATATAATTAACAAGCGTCATATACTATATAATTAAGACAAAGAAAGTAACAATATATAAGTACCTCAATTGAGTTTTGTCTACTGTAATTACTGACAAGCGCATGAACGCTAGCAAAATAATACAGTATAATTGGTATATGCATGTGATTTTCTGACTGGAGTTACTCTCTCAGTTCATTTTTACTTGATATGTTTTGTCTTTTCACGTTCTTTAACAAATAATAAATAAAGTATATAATTAATCATAATTTTAATATTAATTGATACATATTTTATTGGATTTGAAAAAATAATTTGAAATAAGTATTAAATATTATAGGTATAACAGGAAAAAGAATTTATCTTCTCATAAAATAACAAGTAAAATTAAAAATTTATTTTTGATATGCCTGCCAAGTAAAAATAAACGGAGGAAATATTATCTTTTTTAAGAGATAACCAATTTGATTCCCTGACGCGAACTAGCCGCCACACAGCGTAACAACTAACAAGGGGGATTCAGGATTCTTAAATAGGATTTAACAGTATTTAATATCTTCTTAAGAAAAGTATATAGTTTAAAGCAAAATTTATGGTTCAATCGAATCCGTTATAACCTAAATACTAGCTCTATGCCTTAATTTAAGCTATATTGTAAATTAGTTTTATATTAGTATATTTTTACTGGTTATGGAGTAATAAGTTAGCTATTTCTTTTTCCAGGTTACTAATTTTTTTATTATGAGCAATTACCTGTAATTATTAACCTAATTATCTCTTAACTTTTTTATATCTTCAACATGTATATAATTAAAATATTCTTCAGTAAAATAAATAGTGCAGAATATAAAAATACTAGATAACAAATTTCTTTTTTTTTTTCTTGGGAACATGGTCCCATGACTTCAGCAAAAATTTGGTATCATGCATTTAGCAGTGTACCACGAATATAATACTGGGATTCTGTGTGTCAGTTTGTCCTATATTTAACTTAAAAGGCATAAAAAAAATTGTAGTTTCAAGTGAAATACTCATCATTTTAATTGTCACATAACACAACTTAGTGACGGTCATTTTTTTTTTCTTTTGAAAACTTATTTCTAAATAAAATTAAATTATGTACTTTGTTTAAGGCTACAACATTTTAAATTTAATACATTAAGAGTTATATCTCCCCACCCCATTTGAATTACGATCCTAGTTCATTGTACTAAAACTTTGCAAAATAGTGCATGGGAGATTCATGTATTATATATGTATACATGAGTTAGAAGTTTCTCAGATAGAATCTAGGTACGTATACTCATTACTGGCGAAATGGCTTCTTGGCCACTTAAACCTACATGGCTTTTGAAAATCGATACACCAACTTACAACTTTCCCATTTGAACACTCAACTAGTGAAACACATAACTAATAAACATGTTTGACCGTTGACCCATCCCATGTGGCGTCAGTTAGTCCTAGTCATCTATGTGCGTGAGTCTCACGACTTTTAGGAGCGTGAGAACCCTTTCCCAACGCCCAACGGTCAAAAAATGGGACCTATTTAAGTGGGTTTTTATTCCTTTAATTGCTCTAACACATTATTCCTCTATTATATAGCATTGGTATTATTTGAAGTTTCATTCCTTCCTATTTCTTAAAATCTGAAGTTTTATTTAATTTTTTTTTCCAGACTGTGAGTGATTCAAAGTCCTGTATTTTGTCATTGTGGAGTTGAAGCTCATATTTGCATCACTTGGAAGCCAACAAATCCAGGAAGAAGGTTTTATGGGTGCTCAAACTATGGTCAAGTCAATTCTTGTAATTTTTTTTAGGTGGTTTGACCCACCTCTTCCAGATCACTATAAACAAGTGATTTCAGGACTGTTATCAATAATTAGAGAGAGAGAGATCGACTACAGCGTAGGAAGAGAATCATTGTAACCTTAGTTGTTGTATTAGCACTAATAATTGTAATTTTTATCTTAGTCTAGTTAGCACTAATCAATGTCTTCATAACCCTATGTACAATACTAATGACAAAATGAAGTATTTTTTCTGGAATGAAAAGTAGTTGTGACATAACACAAGCAGACATATATAAACAACCAAGTTCCATCAGCCTTCTTGGTTGACAAAATTAGCCCTGAATTCCTATCTAGCAGCAGAAATAGTTTAAGCAAACAAAAGAAAAATTCTGCAACTAAAAATTAACCTACATTATAAGTTATGCCCTAACACACTTAGAAATAAAGTTTTGCAACTAACAGACTTAACAGAAGTTCATTCACAAAAATTAACAGAAATCATATGAACATTCAGTCATCTTCAAGGTTGAGATTGGTTGATAAGTTGCTGAGATTGGCTTGGACATGGAGACTGGCTTGGCTGAGATGAAGAATGGACTTGAGGTTGGCTAAGGCTTGCTTGAGTTTGTCTTTTTCCCAACTGTTGTTGAAGTTGCCTTTGTGTTATAACATTTCTTCCTTTCCACCTTAGTCCAGGTGCACTATATTCAAGATCAATATTGGTCTGCCCAGAATCCACTACTTTTGTAAGAGCAGAATGTACTCTATCTCTTGAGCCACACTGCAATCATCAATGCCAAATTACCACACAAACAACTAACATCTAAATAATAATTCAAAATTCAGTATTTCTTGATTAATCTTACCATGTCTATCACTGTTCCTGAATCACCAAACAGAATACCAAATTCAGTAGTTCTTGGTCTTCCCCGAATTCCACTAGCTCTTGGCCTTCCTCTAACACTAGATATAATATCCTCAAAAGTCCTTGATCTCATACTCCCAGTATCCTGATTCAAGATAGAATACTATCTAGTAATTTAAAGGTAGAATGGTAATAGAGATTAACTAAATTAAAAAGTGAATACTTACCGATGCACTTGCAACAGCTGATGGTTGGGTATTTATGGTCCAGGCAGTTCCAGAATCACTGACAGGAACTGATTGTTGAGTTGTTGTTTGAGCAGACTATGATGGTTGAGTAACAGAATCACCTACTGTTCCGGTTCCTTGTCCTTTCTGAAATTTCCAAAAAAAAAAAAAAGAGTTATAGAAATAAAATGAGTAATTAAATTTCTGAAGTAGAATGCATTACCAAGATAGAACACCCCTTCTTGTTATGGCCTACTGTATTGAAATGAGAGCAGGTCATTGGTGTCCTTTTCCTTGATCTCTTACCAAACTTCTTTTTTGGTTCATCTTGAGCCTTTTTTCTATTTTTCTTAGGTCTACCAGGCATCTTGGTAACTACAGGAGGCTCAACAGCTGCATTTTGCGTTGATGGCCACATCTCCATGTTGGTCACTGGTTGTATGTAACAACTAAAATCCTTCAGGTATGTTTCTTTCCTGTACCAGTGAACAACATAGTCAGCAGGCTCAAATTTCTTAAAGAACATTGCACATATTGCATGGGAGCATGGTATTCCTTTGAGCTACCATGATCTGCATTTGCATGTATTATTGGAGAAGTCAACAATATGCTTGTAAACCCCATGTTGTATCTCATACCCAGTGTCCCCATTCCATTTGAGTTCATGCTTAACTGCATATTGAGATTGTTCCTCTATGTACCTCATTGCCATATGAGATACATCAGAAATCCACCTTGTAGCAAACTCTCTCTTGCCAGTCATCCTCTCCATAACCTTTACTCTAATCTCTTCTAACATGGTTAAGATAGACTTGTGCCTAGCAGACAAGATCCAACTGTTAAAGGTCTCACACATGTTGTTCTCCATAGAATCACTTTTACTCCAATCTTTGAAGAATGCTCTATACCAACTTTGTTTTGGGTATCTCAGTAGACCTCAATGATCTTACTATCACCTAATTCTGCCAATTCATCCAACTTAACCTTCAGATATGCTTCAAAGGAAGCCCTTGCACATGCCCAGAACTTCTTCCTTCTTTCCTCTCCTTTCCACTTTTGTTTCCAGTTGCTCCATATGTGTCTTGCACACATTCTGTGTTCAGCATTTAGCAACAACTCAGAAACATATGCAACAAGTCCCTTAAGAAACAAGAGAAACAGTTAGAATAACAGAAACATAAACAGTTAGAATAACAGAAACAAAAATAGTTAGAGTGCAGTATATACCTTCTGCATATCAGAAATTATGGTCAGCCCTTCACCTTGGGATTCTGTGAGCTGCAGATCATGCATTAGGCACCTAAAAAACCATGAGCATGTGTGCTTTGTCTCCTTTTCAACCACTGCCCAGGCAACAGGGTACATTTGGTTGTTACCATATTTACCAATGCATGATAGTAGCTCACCGTTACACACACCCTTCAGAAATACTGCATCAAAGCCAATAACATTTCTACAGCCGTCCAACCAACCTACTTTGCAAGCATGTAAACAAATATAAATAGCCACAAAAACCTCTTTACCAGGTATTGTCTCCTTTGAAGTCTTCACAACAATAGTGTTGCCCGGATTTGTAGACCTCAACAAGTCAGCATAATCATATATTCTAGCAAACTCCTGCTTGTAATCACCAAGATACTGACCCATGACCTGATGTTTAGCCCTGGCACATATAGATTTTCGCACATACACACCATACTTTATCCTAATCAAATCCTGTAACTTCCTAAGCTTTATGTCAGGTTGGTTGATAATCTTTTCCTTGAAATGTTTAGCTACCCATGCTGTATTAGCCATCTTGTTTCTGGTTGCTCTAAAATACTTATGAACAGGATAGTAGCTACTAACAATGAAATTCCCTGTGTATCCCTCCAAACTTCCCAAAATATTCAATCTACATCTTGTTGAGTTCACACATTTTTCCCGAACCCTATGTTGCTCATTAGGCCTCAACTTAATTTGAACTCTTCTTTGAATAGCATAATCTTGCAAAGAAGATCTGAACTACTTCACACTTTCAAACACCATTTCCAACTGGAAACAAATTTTTTTACAAGCAGGGTCAAAGTATACCTTGTTGCTGTATCTTCTTGGTTAAGGGTTATGCACCTCATCTTCTTCAACTTCATCATCCTCACTACCTGGATCTGAACTGTGCAGATATTGCTCATCCCCTCCCAACTTTCCAGCATATTTGGACTGCTTATTTTTATACATGTCTTCAAAACCAGGGTCTATACCTACAGGTCCACTAGGTATCTCATCATTATTAACTTCATTAGATGTTAGTTTACTACTCTTTGAATTCATTTTAGCTTGTTTAGCAGCAACTACTTCAGGTTCTACGTCACTTGTCTCCCCATTAATATCCTCATCAGAACCATATAATGACTCATATGTATCATCATCATCAGAAATAGCCTCATAATCCTTATACTCACTCTCAGTAATTACCTCATCACCCTCAACATCACCCTCATAATCAGTAGCTAAATGAAAGCTATAGAACTCACCTTCATCTTCACTAGAGCCTTCTGTATCAGAATCAGTTACAGCAGCCCTCTCTTTACCCTTCCCATGAGTGTTATCACCCCTATTTATATCATTGTTACGTGAGTGAGTTACCCTAACATTAGTAGGTGAGTTTGTTTCCTAGCATTAGCATCACTTGTTTGCCCATGTGGCCTTTCATTAAAGCCAGATGGCTGAACATCAGTGGGCTCCACATTTAAACCACCACAACTTAACATTTCATCTAGGTCTAAATCAACACATGGTGTATTAATTGTGTGACAGATATACACATCAATAAAATCCCCATCCTTGAGGTATTTACACAAAGCTAACACATCAGCATCATATTTCAGAAATCTAAATTCTCCTTTTTGGTTAATTTTACATGCATATTTATCTACTGTTAAGTACCCCATATCCTTAGCCCAATCATGAAATTGTAATATATGCAATTCATTAATGTCATCTTGAAGAACAACTGGCCAAGTTTGTCCATGTACATAACTCATAAACGGGTCAGCCACTAACCACCCTAGATGATAAAATTGTAATTTCACATAGACAACCATTGAATTCTGCAAAAAAGGAGGGCCAAGTCAGATACACTTTAACCCTAAAAAGTGATGAACTTTAACAAAGTGGGAGACAAGAAAAAGACAAGGCAAAACCCCTAAAATAAAGTGAATGCGGACAAAAGCCCTAATTTTTTAACCCCAAATGCCATATCACTCATGAAAAAAACAAAACCCCAAAAATAAAGTGTATATTAGACTGCTTTACCTGAAAACCCTAATATAAAATCCCCCAATTTACGCATGCGGACAAAAGCCCTAATTTTTTAACCCCAAATGCCAGATCATTCTTGAAAAAGACAAAATCCTTAAAATATAGTGAACACTCGACTGTTTCCCCAAAACCCTAATATTAAATCCCAAAATAGCAGATGATGCATGCAAACAAAAATAGCTTTGAAAATCAAATATTACCCACATTTTTTCATAATAAATTAGACGAAAAAAACAAAAAACAACATCAAAAGAAACAAACTAACCTTCAAGGGCTAACACGTGACTAGAATCGAAATCTCTGACCAAACAAGAGTCGAACAGCTTTTGAATAAATAGGAGGGGACCCCAATCAGTTGGTTTTGGAGTGATTTTGATTAATTTGTGAAGGGGATGACTAATTATAAAGTTATTACTAACCTAGGTTTACGATGAGAAGTGTGGTTAGAGAGAGAAAGGTAAACGAAAAAATGGGGATTAGGTTGGGTGTACTGATTAAAAGAGGGAGGACCCCAATCGATAGGGGTTTATTTTCCCGCCTCTAACATGTAATATTACGATTGGCTCAGTGCTGACTGGGCGGAAACGTTATCTGACTGGATGGACACGTTAGCAGATGTGCAATACACGCGCGGATGTTCAAGGGTAAAATGTGTTTATTAGTTATGAGTTTCATAAGTTTGAGTATTTAAATGGAAAAGTTGTAAGTTGGTGTATCGGCTTTAAAAATCCCTACAAGTTTAAGTGTCCAGGAGGCTATTTCGCCCTCATTACTCAAGAAGAATTAAGCAAGAGCAAAGAGGAAATAAACAGTTTTAAGGACTACATATTACTGGATAACACTTTTAAATAAAGATCTTTGGTTCTTGTATTTAGCCCGAAGTACAACATGTTACATATCTAGAATTTGTGTAAAATTCCAAAATTGGTAGTATTGGTTTGAGGATAAACATTCTCTTAATCAAGAATAATGGTTAAAAATAAGGATCGATTTGATGGTATTTGTACTCGCGACAGTTCTAGGTATCACTGATCTCTTGACATATTTTTGGTTATATTTAAGTAAATTGTGTTAAGAATTCAATATACTTCTAATGGGACTAAATAATTCCAAAGCGAAAAATAATGGGAATTTAATTTGAGAAGGCCCTTGAATTCCTTCAGTTGGATTCTTGTAACCAATAAACGTGTTGCACAAAGAATAATAAAGTTCCTTTATTTCATGGTTGATTGATTGATTTTTTAAATTTGATGACTATGAATGTTGAAAAAGAAAGCTTGAATACTGAATAGAGTCGGAATGGACAACATTCAAATATATAATGTAGACTAGTTTGGGACTGAATAGAAACTGAAGGTTTATGGTTGATTAATATATTGATCTGGTGATGAGTACATGAGACTCCACCTATGTGAAAAAACATAATGGATCCTAATTTTGGATCGTAGAAATTAAGCCTACGCAACGGAATTAATAGGAACATACCTTCAGCCAGGAAGAACTTTGATAGAAAACCTAGGGAGTCTTCTAGTCTGTGTCTATTGTGGGATGCTAGACTGATGGAGTCACACATATTTATAGGTAGGCTAGGGACTCTTAGGTAAATGCTTTAGACCTAGGGATTTCTCCATAAATTATAATTGCCCTAGGGACTCCTAATAAAAAATTTCTTTCCATGAAAGAAATTACCATATATGCATAACTACAGAATATTATCTGATATATTATTTTCTTTGGTTTTATTACTTTATATGTGGGGCACACTAGAAGTCTCTAGAAGAGACGGTAAATTTCTAACATTCTCCCACTTGGTCCACATATTAAAATCAAATAATCATTTATGAGAGATAAGCATATAGTATGGCCATAGACTTTATCACTCAACCAACAGTTATGCAACAATCACTTTAGCTATAACATATCATCACATGAATCATGGCGGTCATGCTCTTACACAAACAATTCCTTCCGTGTATTACAATGTATAATATGTTCCAACAAAGTGTCAAATAACTTTATGAATGAACTTAATATAAGTCATTCAGAGTCCAACTTTATTTATCCAATGATCACAAAGTAATACATGAAAAACCAAAATGTGCACTGTCATGTATATCAAAATAAACATAATGTGTAGACAAACTATTAGAGAATAGAGAAAGGCTAAATTGAGCTACCAAGACCCATATGGGTTACATGATTCTTGAAAATATTAGCCGGCAGACCTATAGTCATAGGATCAACAATCATCAAGGTATTTACTAGCATGCTCAAAACTCACATCTTGCTTCTTCACATAGTCTCTAACCATCAAGTACTTTATGTCGATGTGCTTGCTTCGGCTGCCACTTTCATTATTCTTAGAAAAGAACACTGCAGTTGAATTGTCACATAAGATTCTCAATGTCCTTGAAACGGAATCGACAATCCTAAGGCTGATAAAAACGTTTTTCAACCATAACGCCAGTGATGTAGCTTCATAGCATGCTATAAATTCTGCTTCCATTGTGGATGTTGCAACAATGGTCTGCTTGACACTTCTCCAAGACACAACACCTCTAGCAAAAAGGAAAACGTATCCTGAAGTGGATTACAAGTGTCTTTGCATCCACCCAAATAAGAGTCTGAGTATTTTATGACCTCCAATGAGTCAGAGTATTTGTATGTGAGCTTAAACCTTGGTTCCTTGCAAATATCTCAAAACCTTTTTACCCTCTTTCCAATGGTCAAGACTAAGGTTACTTTGATATCTGCGAAGCATTCCTACTGCAAAATCAATATCAAGTCTAGTACTTTGCAATATCAGGTCTAGTACATACCTATGCATATATAAGGCTCCCAACAAGCGAAGCATAGGGAGTGTCTTTCATTTTCTCCTTTTTCAATGCATTTTGTAGACATTGATTCGATGAGAATTTGTCACCTTTAATTATGGGTGCTGCTATAGGTGAACAGTTTTTCATCCCGAATCTTTCCAGAATTCTTTCGATGTAGGCCCTTTGAGACAGTCCAAGTAATCTTTGGAATCCATCTCTGTGAATCTCTATGCCAATGACATAAGAGGCTTCACCCATATCCTTCATCTCAAAATTCTGGATAAAGAACTGTTTAGTCTCATGTAACAACCCCAAATCACTACCTGCAAGTAAAATGTCATCTACATATACTAGAAAAATATATTTACTCCCACTTATTTTAAGGCACATATAGTGATCAATGATGTTCTCCTAAATCCAAATAAAGAAACAAAAGTATGAAATTTAATATACCATTGGTGGGAAGCCTGTTTTAGCCCATAAATGAATTTATTCAACTTGTAAACAAGGTGACTTTTGTCCTTATCACAAAATCCTTCAGGCCAACGCATGTATACCTCCTCTTCAAGATCTCCATTCAGGAAAGTTATTTTCACATTCATTTGATGTAATAAATCAAAAAGGGCTACTAATGCCATGATTATTCTCAATGAATCCTTCTTTGATACTGGAGAGAAGGTTTCATTGTAATCAATGCCTTCCCTTTGAGTAAAACCCTTGGCTACAAGTATGGCTTTATGTCGTTCGATATTACCAGATGAGTCTCTTTTAGTTTTAAAGACACATTTGGAACCTATAGTAGAGGCTGCCTTTGCTAATTCCATGAGATCCCAGACTTCGTTTTTAGCCATAGATTCTAACTTTTCTTTTATGGAATCATAGCAAAGTGTGGAGGTTTCTCCACTCATGGCTTGTGAAAACGAGCATGGATCATCTTTTAGTCCAATATCATAATCATACTCTTGGAGATGTACAACATAGTCACTAGAAATTGTTGGTTTTCGAACTCTTGAGGATTCTCTCACTCTCACTGGTTCAGACACTTCTTCAGTGGGTTCAGGTAAAACGTGTTGGTATTCATGTGGCTCCTCAAGTGGTGGTGGCTCTTGAACTTGTTGTTGTTAAGATAATTCATGAGAATTTTTCTGAGCAACATTCAAGTTTCCAATATATAAAGGTACCACATGTGGTTCCCTTATTTCTTTCAATTCCACCCTTTGAGTCAAACCACTCCCACTCTCTTCATGATACTCAAGAAATTTAGCATTTCTAGCCTCAACAATTTTAGTAGAATGAGAAGGACAATAAAACCTAAATCCCTTAGAGTTAACGACATAGCCTATTGTTGGCCCAAGAAAGGAAATAGTTTTGAAGATTGACAAAGGAACTCCGAGATGAACCAGGTCCATCACAGATGACATAGACCAGCAGAGTTAAAGGCACATGCATGAGATAAATGTATTCTGGTAAAATTGAGATATCTTCTGATAGAAAAGATTGCAAAAATGAAATAGGAGAAGGACTCCT
Organism: Nicotiana paniculata; assembly: GCA_005239505.1. Lineage (NCBI taxonomy): Eukaryota > Viridiplantae > Streptophyta > Magnoliopsida > Solanales > Solanaceae > Nicotiana > Nicotiana paniculata. The sequence goes on from ML340628.1 coordinate 14,287, forward strand.
TATTCAATAAGAATAGAATCTAAGATAAGGAAGAATTTAGGAGTTGAGTTTGACTAGAACTCTTCCACCAAGGAAGAGTTGCATTAGGATTCTAGTTAATTCCTTATCTACTAACTCCTATAAATTGCAGATTGTTCTTATTGTATATAGACGCACAAAAACAGAAATTTATCGAGAATTGAGAGCAAAATGCGTGAAGAAATTTTGCAACCAGTTCGAGCCAAATTGGAGAGTGCGAATCTGGAGCTACTTGACC
>ML340628.1:14624-40845 GCA_005239505.1 Nicotiana paniculata
TATCTTTCAGCTTTATTAGAAGCAATTGTAACAGGTACACACTGTTCAAGTTAGAGTTAACTTGAAGCTTGTCGCAATTAGCTAGATGTTAGTTTGCTACAAAGGGATTAGAGTTAGTCCTAGGTTTACAAAAGAGTTTATTTTGTAAATGTTGTTTGGCTCAGAGTTGTAGTGAAGAGATTTGGAAAATCCTACTGAGGAGTAGGTCGTGATTTTTTACCTTTTGAGCCAGGTGTTTTCCACGTAAAAATCTCTGTGTTTTTACTTGAATGCATTTATTATTCCGCACCAGTAGAAGTTGGAACACCAAGAAGAACCAAGTTCTTCTATTGAGACAACACTCGAAAATTGGACACCACACAAATCACTCCCCCTCTTGTGTGGTATTGAAGTATAAAACATCAATTGGTCTCAGAGCGGGTTATCCTTGAAGAGGCTAACACCTTAGGAAAAGATCAAGATGAGTGCACCACCTGAGAACTAGGAAGGACAATCAATTGTTAGGCCTCCACTCCTCAATGGCCAGTACTACTCCTGGTGGAAGAATAGGATGAAGGATCACTTAATTGGAGAATACTATGAACTATAGGACATATTCACTGATGGTCCTTTAGCCACCATGAAGAAGACTGCTGAAGGAGTAGATGTGCCAAAGACTAGAGCTGACTGCACCGCTGAGGATTTAAGGAAGTGGGAGAAAAATGCTAAGGCCAAGAAGTGGCTTGTGTGTGGACTCGGTCCAGATGAGTATAGCAGAATTCAAAGTTGTACCACTTCCAAAGAAATTTGGGACACTTTGCAAATGGCTCATGAAGGAACACCTCAAGTGAAGAGTTCAAGAGGAACTCTACTATACTCTCAATATGAGAATTTCACCATAAAGGAAGGAGAGACCATCCAAGAGATGTATACAAGGTTCACTACACTGACCAATAAACTCAAGTCTCTTGGAAGGGCCATTCTTGAAGAAGACAAGGTTGAGAAAATTCTGACAAGGGTCTTGCCAGTCTCTTGGGAAAGCAAAATTACAGCCATTCAGGAATCTAAGAACATTGCAACTCTTAAGCTGGATGAGCTGATTGGAAATCTCACTGCCTATGAACTTAGAAGGCAGACTATGAAGATGGATGGTCCCAAGAAGGAAAGGAGTTTGGCATTCAGAATCACTGAAGAAGCTGATCTGGAGGAGGATGAAATGACCATGATCACAAAGGACTTCAAGAAGTACCTAATGAGAACAAAGGTTCTTTCAAGAGGTGGAAGCTACAAACCAAAGGTTCCTGAAAAACAAACCAATGAGGGGTGTTACAAGTGTGGCAAGACTAATCACCACATCAAAAACTTCCCTCAATGGGAAATTGAATGGAAGAAAGAAAAAGTTGAACGAAGGAACAGGAAGAAGGAATAGGTTCAACCCAAGAAAAACAGAACATCAACAAAGGCAATGGTTGCTGCTTCGGATGAAAGTTCAGATGAGGAGTCAGATGATGAAGATGGAGATGAACAAGTACTTATGGAAATTGGAGAATCCGATGAGGAATCTGAGGTAAGTATAATTCATCTCAAAGACAAGATTAAATTTGTGTCTAAAGAAAGGTTATCTGAGTTACTCCTAGATTTCATTGATGAACCTGAGGATCTAAACAATGAAAAGAAACAACTGTCTAAGGAGTGTGTGATTTTAAAGATAAGTGCAAATATCTGGAACTTAGGGCTATAGAAAGTGATAGTAAAAATTCTGAGTTAAAGAACCAGGTTCATGAACTTGACACCACTGTCCTAGAGCTAAGATCTGAAAGTCTAAACTGAAATTAGGAACAGGTAAAAACAAAGCTGATCACACACAACTCACATTAGAAGAAAACTTAGGAAAAATGAAACACGAGTTGTACAAAATAGATGAGAAGATAAGAGTCCTTAAGGAGGATCTAAGCAAGGTCAAGCATGAACTAGATAGAACTAGCAAATGTAACAGGTCCTCTTATGCTTTAACATGGCTACAATAACATCATAGTAGCAATAGAAGAGGACTTGGCTTTGGGAATCCGCTACCTAAGTGGGATCCCAAAAGCAAGTATCTCACTCTCCCTGAGAATAAAATCTGCACCCACTGTGGTAAGACTGGTCACTTTAAAAGTGAATGTAATGCAAAAGAAACGGTTAGTCAAAAGAACAAAAGTTTTGTTCGAGGGAAGAATTGGCTACCAAGTTGGGCTAAAAAGAATTTAATTCATCCTTTTGCTTATAGAAAGGGACCCAAACTAGTTTGGGTTCCTAAGACTAACCCCTGATTTTCTTTTGTAGATTCAAGTGAAAGGTAGTAGCCAAATATGGTACATGGATAGTGGCTGCTCAAAANCCTAAGACTAACCCCTGAATTTTCTTTTGTAGATTCAAGTGAAAGGCATTAGCCAAATATGGTACACGGATAGTGGTTGCTCAAAACACATGACTGGCAACAAGGACTAGTTCCTTTCACTTGAGGACCTCAAAGGAGGAAATGTCTCCTTTGGAAATGGAAATAAAGGTGAAATCACTGGGGATGGTAATGAACAAGATTATGAAGAAATTGGGCTGGTCAGAAACTCAGTCCAAACTAAAGCAACACTGGAGGAAAGAACAGGTGATGAAACAGGTTCATCCATCCCGGGTAACATGACAAGGGGAATAGAACAAAATAATTCCCAAACTTCGTTGGAACCTGTTCCACAACAACAAAGCAATGAAGAAACATCAAGGAGTAACTAGTTGGTTGTGAAACCATGCAGATATCTTTACAAAAGCACTGAGTAGAGAGCATTTTGAAAGGAACAGGTTACTATTAGGTATGATTAATATCACTTAATTGAACCAGTTCAGAATGTAAATACATTAAAAATGAAAACAAAGAAAAAAATTTGGCTAGAAAAGTCTGAAACGGGTGTAAATAATCAGATTAACAATTGCTCAGTCTCATACTGTAAAAAGTATACTCTTATGCCATGTTTTGATATGAATCACTGATCACTAATGAAATTTTTTCTATCTTTGCAAATTGAGGCTTGATCAAGACGATTCTGAAATGATGAACCTGGTTCATCGTGCTGGTTCATCTGAAAGGCGAGGTATGTGTTCTACACTCTGCACACTTTGAAATACCAATAATTAAATCATGATCAGAACTCTACCCAAACTCAAAATATTCAAAAGCCTATCCAATTGACTTTGAACCAGTTAGGTTTCAACAAGAATCCTCACCAAATTAAAATACCTAGATTCTAGGGAAGCCTTAACCGTATATTCAAAACTAAAATTTCATTCAAGCCATACCCTCCCTTGCAAAACCATTCCCAAAATTTTGATGACTCAGGTAACATCTGTCCCAAGTCCTTCTTCTGAGGTCATCTCTGATGTTGCGGAAAAACTTAGAAAATAGGTTCATACTGGTTGGATCTGTAATAGATGTGGAGCTGAGCCAGAAAAGGAGGAAGAACATAGCAAGAACGCAGGGGGAAGTGAATCAGGAGAAATCACTCAAGGGTTAGTAAATTTAGGAAAGCACACAGATGAACCTGGTTCATCTACTGAGGAAACGATCTGCTGAAAATGTTAGGCGATAATTACAATCCAAAGAAGAAAAGAACTCCTAAAGCTCAAACGTTTGGAACAACAAGAGAAAGTAAGAAAAGAAAAGTTGCTCCTTCTGAGACTTCTAATATTTCTCTTCCAAGAGGAAGAACTACAAGGAGCAAGGTAAAGAAAAGTGAAGACGAGTTAAAGACAGCTTTTAGAGGAGAGTAAGAAGAAAAGAGTGGGAAAACGGAAATAAAAGGTTGTTGAGTCTATTGAGGCTGTTGAAGTGGATGAGATGGACCTGGTCCATCAAAGTGAAAAAGTGGCAGAGGTAGAAGTTCAGACCCCTAAGCCCAAGAAATTCAAGACTTTCTCAAAGAAATCTTCATCTATTTCTAAGTCTGCTGAACCATTCATCTTGGCTAAATGAACCAGGTCTGCAGTTTTTCCAAGCCTTAATTTCCTAGCCTGCCTAGAACTTTCAGTGACTCGGATTCAGAATTTTTATTTGTTGCTCATGTTTTAATTGTTTTTGTTTCATTTTGTGGATTGTGGCAGAATCGTATTCTCTCTATCAATGAAATCTGATGCTTTTTGCTCTGATTCCGTATCTCTATTTTTTGATAATTTGAATTCTTAGTTGATTATTGATGATTAATCCATGATTTCATATGTAGTTTCCCAAGTGGCCATGAGTAAGTGTTAAAAATCTGGGATTCACACAATTTTTTTTTGCAACTTTTTGATGATGCCAAAAGGGGGAAGATACGTCGTGCTCTGAACATGTGATATTTATAACCTAATGAACCTGGTTCTTTGTGATAAATTCTTAATACTCTTATATGTGTCAATGTTGGACTAAGCTGAAACAGGACTGAAGCACAAAGTTTGTCATCATCAAAAAAGGGGAATTTGTTGGCCCAAGAAAGGAAATAGTTTTGAAGATTGACAAAGGAACTCCCAGATGAACCAGGTCCATCACAGATGACATAGACCAGCAGAGTTAAAGGAACATGAGATGCACATGCATGAGATAAATGTATTCTGGTAAAATTGAGATATCTTCTGATAGAAAAGATTGCAAAAACGAAACTGGAGAAGGACTCCTTATTCAATAAGAATAGAATCTAAGATAAGGAAGGATTTAGGAGTTGAGTTTGACTAGAACTCTTCCACCAAGGAAGAGTTGCATTAGGATTCTAGTTAATTCCTTATCTACTAACTCCTATAAATTGCAGATTGTTCTTATTGTATATGGACGCACAAAAATAGAAATTTATCAAGAATTGAGAGCAAAATTCGTGAAGAAATTTTGCAACCAGTTNTTGAAGCTTGTCGCAATTAGCTAGAGGCTAGTTTGCTACAAAGGGATTAGAGTTAGTCCTAGGTTTACAAAAGAGTTTATTTTGTAAATGCTTTTTGGCTCAGAGTTGTAGTGAAGAGTTTGGGAAAATCCTATTGAGGAGTAGGTAATGGTTTTTCACCTTTTGAGCCAGGTGTTTTCCACGTAAAAATCTCTGTGTTTTTACTTTACTGCATTTATTATTCCACACCAGTAGAAGTTGGAACATCAAGAAGAACCAGGTTCTTCTATTGAGACAGCACTCGAAAATTGGACACCACACATCACCCCCCCCCCCTCTTGTGTGGTATTGAAGTATAAAACATTACCTTTAAAACAATCGCTTATCGTTATTTCATCCAACTTCTTTAATTGTGGGTTATAAACACTCACTTCAGTTGGACATCCCCAAACGTGTAGATAATTTTAACTAGGTTTCTATTTTTTCTATAACTCAAAAGGTGTCTAGGGGACGGTCTTGGATGAAACACTATTTAAAATATACATAGCGATTTTTAAGGCTTCACTCCATAAGGATAAAGGTAAACTTGATCTGCTAATCATGATTCTTACCATGTCTATTAATATTTGTGTCACGGCCAGATTTAGGATCATGACTGACACTTAGGAGCATATGCCCCAAAGTAAGCCTCATCGGAATTCTATAGAAAATCGGACAGAGTTTTTCCTGTTTTTGGACTATCCCAAAAATGTCACTGTCTCAAATCAACAATCAAACATCCTAATATCAGTTCAAACGACAATGACTTTATCAATTAACCAAAACAAATATCTACCATTAATAGTTCACCCACTAACAGCTGAAAATACTACTTTATCTCCAACTTTGATAAGAATGAGTGATACTCAATATAAGTCTATAATAACAAAGAATACTCAAGACACTAAAATAATGACTATGAAGAGGCTCTAAGAGTTCAAAGAAAATACCATAACAATAAATAACAAGTGTGAGGTTCACCAAGAACTATCAATTTGTGCGCTCTAATTAACGAAATCCTCGCCCGCATCAACTGCTGTCACTGTAAAAAAAATTAGCGGGGAATGAGTCTCTAGCTCAGTGAGTAATAGCACTTAACCACAACCGTTTTTATTGGGGACAAGTCAGAAACATGCTAGTATATCAAACAGAAAATAACATAAGAATGCCCTTTCAGAAATAATAAATAATTTGAAGTCTCATCATATTTTTCTTGTAGAATAATACAATTAACAATTCAATAATAAGCTCGGTAACCACTGTATAATATCAATATTCACATTTGGGAGGTTTCAGTAAACGGATCATGTAATCGGTATAACTATGCTTCTTCGCAAGAAGTCAAATATAACAGTAGTTCCTACTTGAGAGAAATCGGTAACGATATGCTAGTTCTACCTTCCCATTAGCGAGGGCTATAACGGTAATTTGTAATTACAAGGTGCATCAGGTCTAACGAACCCGTCGTTAGCTACGGGATCCTTCAATGTATACTCTCATTTATACTTGTCTCTGTAATCTATATATACTCGTAGAAAATATTTTAAAAATAATATAGGCCATTTCGGTTCTTATCAAATCATATAATTTCATTTCTATAACAGTAAATTCAAGTAACAGTAAAACAGATCTAGTGACAACGACAATATTTAAAACAACGGTAATCATTTCAAATAACTATTTCAGTATCATATCGAGTAAAAGACTTGTCCCACATGCAACTCAAAATAATCGGTAACATATTCATATTAAAAATTATGTGTAAATCATGCAAGTTATGAAAACACAAATTGCGGTAAGATTACTACTCACAGTACTCGTGCCGAAATATCAAATGCTTCACCTAGAGCAATTCGTACAAATTCCTCCAATCAATCTATAATTACATAATATCGATCTCATGTTAATTTCCTTGTTTAGGCTAATTCATAGCTAATTTAGAATACCCAATCATCGGGTTCATGTTTGAGTCTTAATTTGTGAATTTATATTTACCCACATATGAGTAATTTAAATTAGTCCAAAATCTTTTAAATAAAAAGGTATTTATATGATTTATTCCATGTACTGTTCAATTTCCTTAATTGTCTGCATAAATTGAAACTGAAATAACATTACTGCCCATAATATTCCTTCTTAATTGGTACTTATCTTTTGTACTCAATCTAGATTTATCACATTCAAACCCAAATTCGATATTGTCATTGCAATACAGTTAAACACCAAAACTCAATCCCTACACCCTAACTTAATTTACACCTAACAATGATCATATATAATGAGACTAGTTTAAGTACAAATACATCAATATCCTTCTTTTTTTCAAGTGAATTTATCCTACAGTAATATTTACCAACTTCCAATTGTATAATTTGCCTAGAATGACTCTTATTGGTATCAAATTTCTTATACCTTGTGAAACCCTTCAAATATATGAACTGAGACAAAAAAAAGTTACTAGAAGAAAAGAACACAGATGAGAAATTCGAGTATTACCTGTAAGAACCAATGCGTATTTAAGATTTCTCAAGGTTTGGTTCCAGCCTTTTTCCTTCTTCTTCTTCTTCTCCTTTTGAATTTTTTTGTTTTTTTTTTTTTGTTTTCTGAAGCTTCTGCTTCGTTCCCTTCTCCTTACCCCTTTTCAATTTGGCAAATAGGTAAGTTTCGGCCCTTTTTATTCAATTCCTAACACCTTTTTTTTTGTCTTATAGTATTTGATTGCTATTTATTTATTTGTTATATATTATTATTATTGTTATTATTTGCAAATTCCCTTAACTACTCATTATTTAATAAGAGATATTACAGTTCGGTTCCTTGTTTCTGTCACACCATTTTGTTGTGGTATTCCTAGCATGGTATATTGAGTAATTATACCTTCACTTTCAAGGAACTCGGAAAATAGACCCTTAACTTGTCCCTTATCTGTGTGCCTAGCATAATATTCTCCAACCCTGTCAGATCTTACAATTCTAATCTGAGCACCACTTTGTTTCTCTACTTCCGTCTTGTAGACTTTAAAAGCATCAAATGCTTATGATTTATTTAACAGAAAATAGAGATACATACATCTTGAATAGTCATCAATAAATGAGATAAAATATCTCTCACCATTCAAGCACGGTGAAGGAAAAGGTCCACCTATGTCTGTACGTATGATCTCAAGCAATTGAGAACTCCTTTTGGCACCTTTAGTTGATTTATTGGTCTGGTTACCCTTTTTGCAGTCCACACAAGTCTCAATGTCAGAAAAATCAAGAGCTTTTAGAACTCCATCATTAACCAACCTTTTGACTCTATCAATAGAGATGTATCTCAATATTTTGTGCCAAAGACTTGATGAGTTCTCATTGATAATACATCGCTTAGTGCCAATTTCTTTATCATGCAAAGTCAAAACATTACATTCAAATGTGGGGTCTAGCTCAAGTTTATATAAATTCCCATTCAAATTTATAAAACGAATAACTTTATTATCTTTCAAAAGTTTCACAGAAGGATAATGAAAATTCAAATCATATCCACTAATCGATAGTCTTGAAAGAGAAATTAAATTTCTAGAATAGTCTGGAACATAAAAAGTATTTTCTAAATCTAAGTGAAAACCATCTTTCAAAATGAGCCTATAAGTTCCCACGCCTTCCACACGTGAACGCTCTCCTATTGCCAGTATAGACATATTGTTCACTTTCTATCAGCTTCCCGGGAGTTAAAAAGCCCTGCATGATTTTGGCAATGTTAATTGTAGCACCAGAATCAATCCACCATGTATTATCAGAAACTTCAGTAAAATTAGATTCATAACATACAAAGGTAAAAATTACCTTTCTTCTCAAGTCATTTCTTGTATTTCAGGCAATCCTTCGTCCAATGTCCCTTCTTCTTACAGACACGACAAGCATCTTTATTAAAGGTGTTTTTATTCTTCGTGGGAACGCTTTTGCCCTTCATGGGAACGCTTTTGCCCTTATTTTCAAAATAATTTAGACGCTACGCAACTAGTAGGTGCGCTTTAACTTTTTCATTCACAGAATCGTTTGCGTAGCGTGATGTTTAATATTCAATAAATTAATTCAATAATCTCATAGCATACCCATTAGTTTTAGTTAGTTTTTAATTTATTTAATAATTTGTTAAAATTGCGAATTCGCTTACATAGCGCAATAGTTAATTTTTAATTAATTTCTTTAAATGTAGTAACCTTTTTTTTCAAAAGTAATAATATACTAATAATATTCATCATAACTGCAGATTCGCTTGCGTAGCGCTGTTATGATAAAATTAATAAATTTCATCTCGATCACGCATTCGCTTGTGTAGCGTGGTTATAACAACGTAATTTATCCAAAATTATTTTCTTTGATAAATCTAATAGTCAAGAATTAAAAGCGGATAGGTAAAACATGAAAATATTATAAATCACAGTTTGTCCAAAATTAATTCAAGCCGAGTTTAAGTCAATAAAGCGACCGTGCTAGAACCACGGGACTCGGGGAATACCTTACACCTTCTCCTCGGTCAACAGAATTCCTTACCCGAACTTTGTTTTCACGGACCGATAAAAATAGAGCCAAACCTTCTTTTGACTAGGGATTCAAATAAATGGTGACTTGGAACACCAAAAAATCAATTTCAAGTGGCGACTCTGTAAATAAAATATTTCCTACTCAAATTTGTCACTTTAATTGAAAAATCTCTTTAACCCACAATCCATAACACACATAGCTTTTGGGGATTAGAAAAAGGGTGTGACAGCTCTGGCGACTCTGCTGGGGACCTAACCAGAATTCGAGCTTGTACATGTTGACTTTTTATTTGGCTTCATTAATTTTGTATATATGTTATTTATTTGTGCCTAATGTACTACTTGTTCGCTTTTTACGGCTTTGATATTGTTGAACTGTACATATAAATTGTCTTCTCACGCACCCCCTCTGAGTCTTCTTGAAATTAAAAATTGGGCATTTGCTTGACATAGCCCACTTTCTTTGAGATAGTCGAGGTGCTTGTCACCCGGTAAAGGATTTTAGTCACACATGTTTTAGGCGGGGGGCACCACCAGTTAAGCCGGAAAACAATGCTACAGGTATACTGACCCTCCTCGGCTAGAGTTGTCCGCTCGAGTAAGCCAGTCTAGATACATGCTCCACTATGATTTAAACCTAGAATAACAAACCTCATGCCGGATATCCCTAGTAGGTTCGCTTTATTTGCATCACGTGCATTTAACTTAGCGAAACTCGACACAGGGATCGGGTCCGTATAAGACAAGTACCCTCTTTGAGTCCATCATGTCCACTTATGTGCTACTTGTTACATCATTTGGCTTGCTTGCGTTGTTGACCGGCTATAGAAAATAGTTGAGCGGAATTATAAAAAAGAAAAAAAAAATTATTCTCCTAGTTTAGTATAAATAATACTCAGTTTCACCTAACCACGCGGGTTTGATTCTCACACGGATGTGAGATACGTAGGCAATCTTTACCGGGTCTAACCCACAATTTTCAAAAACAAAATCCAAAAATATTTCCTTTACTTCCTTCGGTAGAAAGTCTTTCTTTTAGACCACAATTTTCAAAAACAAAATCCAAAAATATTTTCTTTTACTTCATACTTTAGAAAAGTCTCTCTTTGAGTCCCCAATTTTAAAAAAAAAATCTAAAATTATTTTCTTTTAATTTCTTCTAAAAATCCAAAAAAAAATATTTTCATTATTCTTTAGATTTTTTTTTTCTTTCGAAAGTTGAAAAGAAAATTCAAGATTCAAAAAATATTTTCTTTAGAAGTCTTTCTTTCATAATTTTAACATAAAAGTCCAAAATTCCAAAAATATATTTTCTTTCAAAATTCACCGAAAAAGGAATGCAAAAAAAAGAAAATCGAAATCAAAAATATCTTATTTCTCCTTTATAAGTCTTTCTTTCAAAAATTAAAAACGAAAGAATTCAAACTTAAAAAAAAGAGTTAGTTTATTTCCTTTATTCCAGATCTTCTCGAACTACACAAGATCTGATTCATGTTCTCACATGATACATAAGCAACTGCAATCTGGTTCAACCCACATTTTTTATTTTCTAAAAAGAGAGCTTAAAATTCCTCATGTGCATAAAATTTTCCTGGAAAAAAAATGCTATTTTTTGTCACTTTTTACTGCTTTACCCTCGTATTCTGGCCATTTTGCCAAGACAACCTTAAAATCTTCCTCAGAAGTGCTGAAGGGTCGTTTTTTTTTTTTTTTTTGTAAATAGCTATTTTTTCCACCTTTTGTTCGCTTTTTACCATTTTGCCTTTATGACCGGCCATTTTTGTCGAGATTGTTTAAAACCTTCTGCGGAAGTGCCGAGAGACTGTTTTCGCAAAAAATAACCATCTTATCTAGTTTTGTCTGGTAATATACGCCGAGACAACCTTTGAACCTCTCTCGGGAGTACCGAAGGGCCGTTTTCTTTAAAGTAGCCATTTTGTTTATTTTGCCTTTTTTGTTTTTTGTTATTATTTTTGTCTCCATGCTCAGCCATTTTTTCCAAGAAATACTTTAAACCTTCTGTGGAAGTATCAAAAGGTCTTTTTCATAATAATAGCCATTTTCTTACTTTTTGTATCTGCTAATTTCAAAAATAGTAAATAGATCGCGTCTTAAATGGCGTTTTTCTTTTTTTTTTGAAGTAAAAAATAAATAAATAAATAAATAAAAGGAATAATCAGAATTTCATATATCTTAAGAAAGTCATGGCCCCCTTTTATCTTATTCTTAGGTTCATCATGAATTCTCCACAAAGAAGCAATCAGAAAAGGGTAAGGGACGAGACACCTCATATGTTCTTGATAAGAGATAAGACCCCGAGTAGTCTCTGTAATTGGTGGGCTAGTTTTGCGATATGGGAACGGAATCAAGTATTTAAGCACCTCAAGTTCCTCACAAACATCATGGGGATTAAGCCTAACAGAGATTTAATCGAGGCTCTAGTAGGTTTTTGGGACCCCCTGAACAATGTCTTCAGGTTCAAAGATTGTGAAATGACACCTACACTAGAAGAATTAGGTGGGTTTACCAGATGCCTGTTGCTCCGAGAAAAACTGGTGTGAACAACTTTTTGAAAAAGTTATGCCTCCGTTGAATTCCTATGGGTTTCCTGGATGAAGGTTGGGTTCCGTTGGAGTATTTCTATGACAGATTTGGGGACGAGAAAGGGTTTGAAAACTTCTCGGGAACAGAATTCGTCAACCAATTGAGTTGCGACACATGGAAGGAGTTGATATTCTTTGCGTTCATGATATCATTTCTGGGGATCATGGTCTTTCCAGAGCGTGGTGGGCGCATCAGAATTTGATTAGCTGCGGTAGTCTTGTTTTTGCAAAGTAGCGAGGATCACACCATTCTTTCCATGATTCTGGGAGATATTTTCCGAGCTTTGACCCACTGCCAAGAGGGTGAATCTTACTTCGAGGGATGCAACATTCTGCTGCATATGTGGTTCATAGAGCACCTTTATCATCATCCAATAGTAATAAATTTCAATGACCTGAAACACATTGGATGTCACCCAAACAGGGCCGCAAGTTGTAATCTTTTCAGAGGGGTGAGGGCTTGGCGGACATTGCTTGGTTCGTTGACTGCTAATAGAATCACTTGGAACTATTATTAGTTCCCTTCCGCTAGGGTCTTGACTTATCATTTGTTCTTCATACTCATGGGTTTCAGAGGTTTCCAACCCTACACACCCCTACGCGTCATGCGCCATCTAGGGAGAGAGGAAAAGAGGCCTCCAACTGAGGACATGCGTCCGTTCGTGTGGGAATTCAAGGTAGAGGAACCTCCAAGGGAGTCATATGCACAAAAGGTTTGGTTTGGTGGTCGATTTTCTTATTTGGACGAGATGGTAGCTGATCGTGAACGTGGGGAGGTAAGCATCACATACCTTGAGTGATTTCACAACCAGGCTATCTCGGAGGAAAGGCCAGAAATATCCATACGGCATGCGGTTGATTGGGAAGAGGAGATCGAGGCCAGAGTTAGAGAAACCAGAAGGGAAGTAACACTAGAGTTCCAATCCCATATTGACATTTTACAAGAAGATAAAGGCATTCTGGAGATAGCCATGAACATACAACAGGTTGATTTTGAGCGGGAAAAGGCTAAGTGGGCACAAGAGAGGAGAGAACTCAAAGCTCAAATTAGTCAGGAAAAAGTGATCACTACCGCTCAACAACAGGAAGAAAGAGAAGCTCAGTTCAAGGTGGTCTGTGATCATGAGCGCAAAGGTTTTGCTCCGTTAATACAAGGTCTGAGGGATCAGATAGGGGGAGTTGAGTCAAGCAAGGAGTGCCATATCGTAGAGTTTGAAATAGAATGACATCACTACCAAAGTATGATCAATCGGTTGGAGGGGGATTCACTGGAAATTCGGCGCCAAAGAGACATGTCCTTGGAGCGCGAGCGTGATGCACTGGATCTAGCTGAGACACGTGGTCAACAAAATCAAGAGTTTCACTTGGCTTAAGAACACATTAAGGTAAATATCCTCGAGGTATCCACATATACCTCCCAAGCTTGCAGGAGTTGTCAGGAATGACACCCGAACGATTTGCTGAAGTATCATTGAACGTCGTCTGTCACATATCTGCAGATCTAGAGAGGATATATACCGCGACGTTGGGGGTCAGCCGCAGGAATAAGCTCCATGACTACAATAATTCTGGTGGATTCTCTTGAAGAATTTTAGATCTTCTTTTAGCTGGCAGTCCATTTTGACTGTTCCTTTGTGGTCTTTGAGTATGTAAGAGTCTTTTGTTATTTTGAGTCTTGTTATTTTTTCCGTTGTCTTAAAAAGTCTGTTTGAGTCAAGTCTGGTCTTGTTTAAATGGTTATCTTTATGTAATTCTTGTTATTGAGTCTTGTATAAAAAAATATGAAAATCAATGAAAAAGATTTTGTTTTAGAAAAAAAAAATCGAAAATGAACCAAAACATGCTTGTTTTGTACAAAAAAAAAGAGGGTCGTGTCCCTTAACTACGTAATGATCTGATTCATGTGGCGACATGATATGTAGGCAACCCCTAAAAGGTTCGATCGAAATATTTCAATAACGGAACAAAATGGATGGTTGAGAAGAAAAGCCAAAAAAAATGAATGAGAAAGAGAGCAAGAGTAAAATAAATAAAAATTGAGAGCGTTAATAAGCAGCAGCCTTATAAGCCGGGATGAAACATGAAGTCTTTCAAAAGCATGTTAGAAATGGTGACAATGTTAGGAACATGGCGTATTACGTGTGATTTATATATGTAAAATGTTTAACCCTAACACATTTGTTGTCTCTTATATAGTAAGCTTAAGGTGGTTGGTTTGTGGTGAAACTGGCAACACATCATTACTTCACCAGATCTAAAGGAAAGGTACTAATGGCTAAGAATGATCAAATCGATTTGGTTAGTGATGACCCCCACGGTCAGTCAGTTGAGCAAGAGTCGGAGGAAGTAAGAAGATTAAAACAACAAATTTCTGATGTTTATCAGGCTTGGGTCTCCGGTCAGCCTCCGCCTCAGGGTCCCTCAGAAGGAACTTCTACTGTACCCCTGGCTACTCAACCACCGCTCCATGCAACGATCGATCACATTCTACCACCAGGGTATGTGCCAAACTACAGCTTCCATGCCACTCCTAGAGCCTCTAATGTGCGACCTTCATCCGCACCGGTCAGGAACACCCATTTTGCCGTGTCTAGCGTGCCGGTATATACAATCCCACCACCACCTCCTGTGATGAGGACAAACAACGAGCCACCATCCCATTCTTGTGATGGTCAATACTACTCTCCAAATATGGCTTTCAGGGTCTCGGCTCCATACAATCAGACTCCTCAGTACGAGTCCCCGGTGAAAAATGAAAAGCCTGCCAAGACAGTTGAGCCAGATGAAATGGCCAGGAAGATGAAAAGTCTTGAAAAAAACATAAGGAACATACAAAAGTGTATCTTTCAGTGATCTATGCATTTTCCCTCACATCCATTTGCCACCAGGGTTCAAGACCCCAAAATTTGAGAAGTATGATGGACACGGCGACCCTATCGCCCACTTGAAAAGGTACTGCAACTAGCTGAGGGGTGCAGGTGGAAAAGAAGAATTGTTGATGTCTTATTTTGGGGAAAGTCTTACAGGGGTAGCCTCAGAATGATTCATCGACCAAGATATCTCTCACTGGCATGTTTGGGACGACATGGCTCAGGCCTTCATCAAACAATTCCAATACAATATAGATATTGCACCAGATCGCAATTCCTTGTCCAATATGAAGAAGAAGCCGACTGAAAGCTTTAGGGAGTATGCAATCAAGTGGAGGGAGCAAGCGGAAAGAGTCAAGCCACCCATGGATAACCATGAGTTGATCGCTTTTTTTTTTCTGGAGGCTCAAGAGCCTGATTCTTTCAGAACATGATGTCTGCGATGGGTAGACCTTTTGTAGAAGCAATCAAAATAGGGGAAATGGTCGAAAATGGCCTCAAGACTGGCAGAATTGTAAGTCAAGATGCTCTCAAAGCCAATACTCAAGCTATCCAATATGGGTCGGGAAGTTTGGCAAGTAGAAAGAACAGAGATGAAGGGTCCATGATGACTTCGGGATCCAGGGAAGTTCAAAGAGGGGCATCGCACCCTTATGTGCAAGTTCATCAAGGGCAATCCAGCTACCCTCAACATTATTATCCTCTACCAATTCCTCAATACTCTGTGAGCCCACTACCGTATACAGTGTTCAATGCTCAATCCTATGCTCGGCCTCCCAATCAGCAAGTACGGGCACCAGCTCCAAGGATCCCCCGGCCTCAGCAGCAAAATTTTTGGGTACCCTACAATGCTCGTCCAAGGTAGGATTATGGTCGAGAGCAGAGGCCGGCGGAAACATTCACTCCATTGGCTGAATCATACTCTAGTTTATTCTAGAAGCTGAAGCAAATAGGCGTGATCATACCCATCGCTCCCCACCATATGCATCCCGATTCACATGGATTTCAAGCAAATTCTAGATGTGAATATCATTCAGGTGCCCCGGGACATAGCACTGATGACTATTGGACTCTGAAAAGAGCCATAGAAAGACTAATTGTTGAAAAACTGATTGTAGTGACAAATGATGAGGGCCTTCTTAATGTGACCAACAACCCCTTGCCAGTACATAATGATGTTCATTTTGTGGGAATGATTGGTCGAGATCAAGAAGGAAATTTGGTTGGTCGAGCGGAAATGACAGCAGGAACGATGCAAGAGGGAACCAAACTGGAAGTCAGTCCAAGCCGACATGTGCCGTTGATTGTGAAAGGCGCCCCGAGCTTTGAAAAGGTAACTTTATTTGTTCCCAAGGTATCGATATTGGAAGTTCGCTCCAGTGTTCCAAGCCCAAGGTTGTATGTCCTTGGAGGCCACCCCAACACAAACCAGAATCAGGGTGGTATGAAGGGTATAACAGAGTCGATCATGATCAAACCTGTCGTTCAACCCCCTGTGACAAACACGAAAACCATTACTTGGAACTACAACAAAACTGTGATGACCTACAAAGGCAAGGAAATCATAGAAGAAGTGGGGGAAACTGGAGGTTTGACTCGATCGGGGAGGTATTACTCTCCAGAAGAGTTGAGGAAGGCCAAGCAAATCAGAGAAAGCCAATTGCCAATGAAGAAACCAGTCACTGAAGAAGAGGCAGAAGAGTTTTTGAAAAAGATGAAAGTTTAGGATTACTCAATCATTAACCAGCTGAGAAAGACTCCTGCCCAAATTTCTCTACTATCTCTGCTCATACATTCAAAATAGCATGCTCGTGTGCTAATCAAGATCATGAACGAGGCACATGTCTCAGAGAAGAAAACAGTGAATTAGTTAGAGAAGATGGCTAACAGATTTTTTGAGGTGAACAGAATCACCTTTACTGATGATGAACTCCCCAAAGAAGGAGTCGGGCACAACAGGGCTTTGCACTTGAATGTTAAATGTGAGGGGCACTACGTGAAGCGAGTCATGTTTGATGGAGGATCGAGCATAGATGTATGCCCTCTCTCCACCTTGAAAAGCATGAAGATCAATACAGACAGAATCCGACCCAACAATGTCCGTATCAGGGCTTTTGATGGCTCAACGTGAGATACAATTGGGGAGATAAACCTCACCATGATGATTGGGCCGGTTGACTTCGAAATTGTCTTCCAAGTAGTGGACATGGACACTTCTTATAACTTTATTATTGGAAGGCCATGGATTCGTACGGCCCCAGTTGTGCCATCCATTTTGCATCAGATACTCAAATTCGAACATGACATGCAAGAAATTATTGTTCATGGGGAAGACGAGTCGTCCATTTATAAAGACCCGTTAATCCCCTGTATTGAGGCCAAGGAAGGGTGTGAGTCCATTGTCTATCAGGCTTTTGAAGTGGTTGATGTGGACTATGTTGAGGAAGGAAGGCCCATTCTACATCCTCGTCTTTCCGCCACATCTGTAATGGGGGCGGCACTCAAGCTGAGACAAGGTTATGAGCCAGGAAAAGGCTTGGGGTATCATTGCAAGGAATTTCGAAGACCATTTCTCCGTTCAGTAACTAGGATACCTTCGGTTTAGGCTTCAGGCCGACACAAGCAGACGAAGACAAAGCCAAACACCGTAAAAAGCACGGATGGGCCTTGCAACAACCTATCCCTCACATTTTCTACACTTTTGTCAAGCCACGACTCCAAGAAGGTAAACATTCCTCGGCGCAGGAAAACATTGATGAAATTTGCCATGGATTCAGCCAGATGTTTTCTGAAGTGAATATGATCCAGTCTTGTGAAGGCACTAGTCGTGCCAATGTGCAACTAATTGGCCCAGATACCATGCTCAACAATAGGGAAGCAACTCTTCTCCCCACAAGGAAGGAGTCTTCGCAGTTTGCTTTTGCAGCTTCTTTTTTGTATTCTGGGTTACTTTCAGGGTTGTAATCCAAATATCTCAGTATGATTATTTTGTTTTGATGTTAACCTTTCTATCCTTTAGAATTCAATGAAATGCAGTTCAGTTTCGTATTAAATTTTGTATCTTTTCATTTTCCTAATTCAGTCATTTTTTTCATTTCAGTTTCGTTAATGCCCGCTTTAATAACATGACATGCATGCGGAATTCACGCCCAGATCTTAAAAAGCTATCTAATTTCGAAATAATACATCAAGAGGTTGAATATGAAGAAGATGAGGTTGTTGAGGAAATAACAAGAGAGTTGGAACAATTTGAAAATAAGCCTAAGCCCAACCTCAGTGAAACTGAGTCCATTGATATCGGAAGCCACGAAAAAGTTAGAGAAACAAAGATAAGCATTCACACTGAACAAAAAACCAGAGATTCCTTGATTCAACTTTTATTTGAATACAGAGACGTGTTTGCTTGGTCTTATGATGATATGTTGTGTTTAAGTGTTGATCTAGTGGTTCATAAGCTTCCCACGTATCCTGATTTTCCACCAATCCAACAAAAGCAACGAAAATTTAAAACGGACATGAGTGACAAAATCAAAGAGGAAATAATGAAGCAGTTGAGCGCTAACGTGGTCAGAGCTGTCCGATACACCACCTAGGTGGCAAATGTTGTGCCTGTTCCAAAGAAGGATGGAAAAACTAGAGTATGTGTTGACTATAGAGACCTGAACAAAGCAACTCCGAAGGATAATTTTCCTTTGCCAAACATCCACATTCTTGTAGATAATTGCACAAAGCATGAGATACAATCGTTTATGGATTGCTATGCTGGGTACCACCAGATTCTAATGGATGAGGATGACGCAGAAAAGACCGCTTTCACCACTCCACGGGGTACTTATTGTTACAGGGTCATGCCATTCGGTTTGAAGAATGTAGGGGCAACTTACATGAGGGACATGACCACCATTTTCCATGACATGATGCACAAAGATATAGAAGTATATGTCGATGATGGAATCATAAAATCAAAGACACAAGCTGATCACGTGCGCGATTTGAAAAAGTTCTTCGAACGGCTTCAAAGGTATGACCTTAAGCTTAATCCAGCCAAGTGAGCATTTGGGGTTCCATCTGGGAAACTCCTCGATTTTATAGTCAGTCGGAGAGGTATCGAATTGGATCCATCTAAGATAAAGTCCATTCGAGATTTACCACCCCCGAAGAATAAAAAGGAAGTTATGAGTTTGCTCGGGATGTTGAACTACATTAGTAGGTTCATTGCTCACCTCACAACCACGCGCGAGCCCATCTTTAAGTTGTTGAAAAAGGATGCTGCTATCAAGTGGACGGATGATTTAATCTTTTGACAGGATCAAAGATTATCTGTCAAAACCCCATGTACCGGTCCCACCTAAACCTGGTAGGCCTTTGTTTTTATATCTATAGGTGATGGATAATTCCTTTGGATGCGTTCTAGGGAAACATGATGTAACAGGAAAAAAGGAACAGGCAATCTATTACTTGAGCAAGAAGTTCACCAATTATGAGGTTAAGTACATCCTTTTAGAAAGGACGTGTTGTGCCTTTACTTGGGTTGCTCTGAAGTTGAGGTATTATCTCCTAGCCTACACCACTTACCTCATATCCAAAATGGATCTTTTGAAGTACATCTTTCAAAAGCCGATGCCCACTGGCAGGCTCGCAAAATGGCAGATTCTGCTCACAGAGTTTGACATTGTCTATGTCACTCGCACCGCAATGAAAGCACAAGCTTTGGCAGATCATTTGGCAGAGAATCTAGTTGATGATGATTATAAACAACTAAGTACATACTTCCCATACGAAGAGGTCAACTCAATAGAGGAAGTAGTTCCAGACAATATCCATATATGGAAAATGTATTTTGATGGGGCTGTCAATATCAAAGGAGTTGGGATTGGGGCAATCCTCATCTCACCTATCGGACAACATTACCCTGTAACGGCCCGACTTCATTTCTTTTGTACGAATAATACGGCACAATACGAAGCTTGTATCATGGGTATGAAAATGGCCCTCGATCTGGATGTGCATGAACTATTGGTTATGGGAGATTCTGATTTGCTTATCCGGCAAGCCCAAGGCGAATGGGAGACTCGAGACATCAAGCTTATTCCATATAGACAATGTGTGCAAGACCTGAGCAAAAGATTCAAATCCATCGAGTTTAGGTACATTCCAAGGTTTCACAACGAGCTAGTTGACGCCTTGGCTACCTTAGCCTCGATGATCCCTTATCTAGGTAACACTCACATTGATCCATTGGAAATCCAAGTTCGGAATCAACACAGTTATTGCAATACTATTGATACAGAACCAGATGGTGAACCATGGTATCATGACATAAAACGATTCCTGAAAACAAGAGAATACCCAGAGCATGCCAAGGTAGATCAAAAAATAACTATAAGGCGGCTCGTCGGCGGTTTCTTCCCGAATGGGGAAATTTTGTACAAAAGGAACCCAGATTTGAACTTGTTGAGATGCATAGATGCCACAGAAGCTGAGCGGATCATGAGTGAAGTGCATTCGGGGGTATGTGGACCTCACATGAATGGATATGTTTTGGCTAAGAAGATTCTGCGGGCAGGGTATTATTGGCTTACTATGGAGTGAGATTGCTTCAGTTTTGTTCGCAAGTGTCACCAATGCCAGATTCATGGTGACCTGATTCACTCGCCATCTTCGAGGTTGCATCCCATATCCTCTCCTTGGCCCTTCGTTGCTTGGGGAATGGATGTTATTAGGAAAATCGAGCCAAAGGATTCAAATGGGCATAGATTCATTTTGGTTGCAATTGATTACTTCACCAAGTGGGTGGAGGCCGTCACTTTCAAAGCAGTCACCAGGAAAGCAGTGGTAGACTTTATTCATTCCAATATCATCTGTCGTTTTGGTATCCCAAAGACCATAATCACTGACAATGCAGCCAATCTAAATAGTAATTTGATGAAGGAGGTATGTGAGCAATTTAAAATTATGCATCGCCATTCTACCCCTTACCGGCCAAAAGCCAATAGAGCTGTTGAAGCGACGAACAATAACATCAAGAAGATTCTTAGGAAGATGATCCAAGGTTCCATACAATGGCATGAAAAGTTGCCTTTTGCTCTTTTGGGATACCGCACGACTGCTCGTACATCCGTTGGTGCAACTCCTTATCTGTTGGTATATGGAACGGAAGCTGTAATACCGACTGAAGTCGAAATTCCCTCTCTTCGAATCATTGCAGAGTCGGAGATTGAAGATACAGAATGGGTAAAGACCCGATTAGAACAACTAATGCTGATTGATGAAAAACGGCTAGCAGCAGTGTGCTTTGGCCAGTTATACCAGTAAAGAATGGCACGCGCTTAGAACAAGAAAGTCTGTCAAAGGCACTTCGAGGTGGGCCAACTCGTTCTGAAACGCATTCTTCCACACCAAGTAGAAGCTAAAGGAAAGTTCGCCCCGAACTGTCAAGGACCCTACATCATCAAGAAAGTGTTACCAAAAGGGGCCTTGCACTTTGTAGATGAAGAAGGAAGGGTACCAAGCATGACTATTAACGCAGATGCAGTCAAAAGATATTATATCTGATATATACCCACTGTGGAACTTTCACGCATGATTTTCTCAGAATCGAGATGACGAAGGCTATCATTGCTCGCTATTCCAAATAGGTGTCACCTTCTTGTTAACCCTTTTGAGCTGTATTTTTCTTCTTTGTTTTCCGCTTTTTGGAACCTGTGTACTTGCAACACAAAAAAAAGCCAAAACAACAAATCTTCTGAGTCATTGAAATACGTCCGACCTGATTCCGAAAGGATACGTAGGCAACCTTACCCTGGGTTAGGTCCCATCACAATGAAAAATCCATATTCCAAATACTCCAAAACTGGGGCAGAAGTTTTGTTTTATTTTACGATTTTTCTGTAGAAACGGTTCCAAAAGTTGTAATTCAGTTCAAGGCACCTTCTCCCTGTTAAGAACTTCTAATCGACCTTTGAAAATATTTGAAGTCCCCATTCCAGGGTCATTGGGCAACCTTTCGCATGTCATATCTCAGTTAAAAAAAAGAGAAAAGAACAAATGAGGGAGTCTTATTGGTGAAAACCCGTATGGGCACTGTAAAGCGACGATGAGTAGAGAAATGAGAGAGTCTTATTGGTGAAAACCCAAATGGGCACCATAAGGAAACAGTGAGTAGATAAATGAGAGAGGTCAGTTAGCGAAAACCCGCAAAGGGCGCTACTAGCCGAATGAGGGTTTTGAATACTCCGGCATGAGCACAACCCAAGACAGTTTCAAGATGAATATTTGCGCGGATTTTGAGAATTAGACAGCTTAGACGGATTAGGCGTCCAGTCCAAAATGCATGTTATGATTCATTGAAGTCAGCACATACTTCCATATAAGTCTCCCTATTCCTTTCCCTGAAAGGGACATCTTTTGTTAAGCATAGTTCTTTTTCACCTTTAATTAATCTTCTATTGTTATCCATAATTTTTCCTTGAGTCTCTTTCGGTTTAATCTTGCATCAAAAGCGAAGCAAAGAAATGGCTGCAAAACTGGCTACGATTTCCCCGTGATATCGAGCACAACTTGGGGCATATATGGAATTGACGAAGGCAGAATCCATTTGTGATCTCATTCGATAAGGCAAACAAAGTATCTCAAAGAAACTGAAAAGGTCGCCTAAGCAAGACCTGCTTCATGAGAAATGTTGATAGGCACTACGGACACAAGATAGCACTGGGTGCAAGACAACTGAGTTTGATTTTAAGGGGAAAATTGCCTTCCCTTAGGGACAAGGGTTAGCGGTACCATGGACATCCGAGTGTGAAACAGTCAGGGGCAACGTCGGAAAACAAGGTCTCCAGAATGAAAAACAAAGTATCTGAGCACCTCGGTACCACACTGATAGAATCAGTTCTTCAACAGCGGAGTGGCCGTGAATTGAAATTACAATAGGGCATCAAGGCCACAAACTGACCACCACTTTGAAAACTCACAAATTTTTCTTTGTTTGAAGAAGGAACAAAGAAGTGCAGAATGGCGGTTCTCAAAGGACGAATGTCACCAAACGTAAGCTCCTTAAAATCACCATGTTTCTTTTATTTCCAGCATGCATCACTATTGTCCATACCTCCCATTTTCGTAGCTTAACTCAGGTAGAACCTTTTCACCTAGGGGGATCCAGCTCATATTTCCAGGTGGAAGTACTTTTCACTCAGGTTATTTTACGTAGCTTAACTCAGGTAGAACCTTTTCACCCAGGGGGATCCAGCTCGTAGTTCTGGGTATAAGTACTCTTCGTTCAGGATGTTTCACGTAGCTTAACTCAGGTAGAACCTTTTCCTAGGGGGATCCTGCTCATAGTTCCGGGTAGAAGCACTCTTCGCTCAGGTTGTTTTATGTAGCTTAACTCAGGTAGAACCCTCTTCGCCTAGAGGGATCCAACTCATAGTTCCAGGTAGAAGTACTATTCACCCAGGTTGTTTTACGTAGCTTAACTCGGATAGAACCGCTTCGCCTAGGGGGATCCATCTCATAGTTCCAGGTAGAAGTACTCCTCGCTCAGGGTGTTTCGCATAGCTTGACTCAGGTAGAACCTTCTCGGCTAGGGGGATTCAACACTTTATCAGTAATACAGGGTACCAACCCCTGGTTACACTTCTTTCAGTAATACAGGGTGCCAACCCCTGGTTACATTCCTTCTCAGTAATACAGGGCACCAACCCCTGGTTACATTCCATCTCAGTGATACAGGGTGCCAACCCCTGGTTACACTCCATCTCAGTGATACAGGGTGCCAACCCCTAGTTACACTTCTTTCAGTAATACAGGGTGCCAACCCCTGGTTACATTCCTTCTCAGTAATACAGGGCACCAACCCCTGGTTACATTCCATCTCAGTGATACAGGGTGCCAACCCCTGGTTACACTCCATCTCAGTGATACAGGGTGCCAACCCCTAGTTACACTTCTTTCAGTAATACAGGGTGCCAACCCCTGGTTACATTCCTCCTCAGTAATACAGGGCGCCAACCCCTAGTTACATTCCTTGCTAGTGATACAGGGCGCCAACCCCTGGTTATATTCTTTTCCAGTAATACAGGGTATCAACCCCTGGTTACATTCCTCTTCAGTAATATAGGGTATCAACCCATGGTTACATTCCTTTCAGTAATACAGGGTACCAACCCCTGGTTACCTATCATCTTGGTAACATAGGGTACACAATCCCTTATTACAAATGTTATCTCTTTTATCTTATACTACAATATCGGTGTGCCTTTCAATAAATTGGATAGTTTATAGCTTTCTCTGATGACTCAAAAAATAAATTGGATAGAAAAATTTTGTTCGTTTTGTTCGTCTTTGATGGATTTGCAGGACCGTGCCGTAAATCACATATTGTAGAGATTAAAGCTTGCAATTCCAGTTCACATCAGAAGAAGGAAGATTGTTGATCATAAGACAGTTTGAGTTATTTTCGATGAGGTAGAAGCAACTCGGCATCTCAAGATTCATCTTCTCAAAATTTTGAGCAGAAAAATCAAGAAATCGAGAATGAGCCATAAACTTTTCTTCAAAAGGCATCAAGATCCAATCTAAGGTCAATACAAGCGAGCAGGTCAAGAATCAAGATTTGACTCCAGAAGATACATAGATAGGAATTTTTGTACTCTTAGTTTGCAGACATACGTAGTACTCTTCTCTTTTTCTTTTGATGTAAGAAGCGGGTAACAACAAGAAACAGCAGCAACAACAACAGCAGCAGGCCTAACTCCAATGTCCGGTAGTCCCAGCTACCAAGTTTTCCTAGAACTACACTGACCTGATTCCTTTATAGCCAAGGATATGTAGGAAACCTCAGAAGCAAGTTTGGTCAACCTTTTCAAAAAAATAAAATGCTTTCATTGTAGTGCTGCGTGAGCAAAAATTAGTCATTCACTTTTCTTTTCACGAAAACTCTTCATGTTCTCGAGCAAAGAGGAGCAGCTGTGAATACCTAATTTTTGCATGCTTTTAATACTAGTATTTGGATGATTTTTAATTGTTTGTGCATTTTTATTTGCATTCCTTTATTAAAAATACCAAAAATAATTTTTACCTCTTATTTGTATATTTTAGTTTTGTATCTTTAAATTATATACACCAAAAAGATTTTTCTTTTACTTGTATATTTTCTTTAGGACTAAATAAAATAATTAGGGGTTAAGAGTTTGGGCTAGTGTATTTAGTTAACATTAAACCAAAATTGGCCCAAGATTTGAGCTCAATTCGGTCATACATGGTCCAATAAATGGCCTGCCAAGACCTGGTCCAAAACGACGTAGTTTCATGATTAAACTACGTCGTTTCATTAAGTGAGCCAAGACCAAATCTCAGCCCTTCATCTCTCCCTCATCCAACGGTCACCATTTAATCTCTATTCTGGGTATTTAAACCCTAAGGTGGCCGAAAATTGCCTCAATTCCTCCCTACACTCTCTTTCTCCTCCCTCTCTTCTCTCTCTCATTCCCTCCCCCCTGCTCCGCCTGCCTCCGCCTGCTGCCGCCCACCGGAATTCACCACCGGCAGAAGCCGTCATCCAAACCACTCTGCAATCTCACCATACAATCCCCACAACCTCCTCTTTCCAAATCTCCAACCCAAACCCCTCAAAACTAGCTCAAGTTCCATGAATTTTAGATCTAAAAAAACCTAGCCGCCTCTTTTTTCCCAAATTCGTGAAGCTCCGAACACCACCACACTATAATACCTATATCAACGGATAGATCTCCTCAAGACCTGCCTATTTATGTCAATCTCACCCCGAAACTCCATCAATCAGAATTCCTGCGACCACGCTGCCACCACCTGCTGCCCAAACGCCTCTGTCCACTTATATAAGCCACCATGCCCCATGTTTCTTGCTTCCCCAAGACACTGACCCGTCTTTCTGGCATATGGTGACTGAGTTGGCAAGAAACCTCGAGTCTAGTGGCCGTAATACAACCTCCCCGATTATGTTAAGAAGAGCAGATTTGAGTTCACGAGGTTAGGTATCAATCCAAGACCTCATCAACTTCTTTAAATTTCTCATTTTATTTGCATTTAGAATTAAGGTTTAGATTATGATAATCGACGATTCAGTTTGTTTATGTTAGAATATTTGGATTTTAGTAGTGTTAGTCGTCGCTTGTTGATTTTGAATTATTGTGTTAGTTCATTGTTTCAATCAGATTCTTGTATCATAATTTCTGCTTGTGGTGTTGAAACAGTTTTAGGTTCAAATTTTGTAACTTTTTAGTTTCTAATTATGTCACGACCCCAAATCCTAACCGGCCGTGATGGCGCCTATCGTGGAACTAGGCTAGCCGA